>JARUPW010000035.1:0-54381 GCA_029817735.1 Melastoma sanguineum
CATTTACTACATTGTTGTTCGCTCAGATCAGGGCTGCATTGGACCATCCCATATAAGGTATAGGAATCACCAGTATGGTTACCCGCCGCGTACTTCTGAATCGGACCACCTTCAGACGAGAGAATTTCAGACAAGATTTATGTTAAGTGGGAAGGTGTTGCTCTGTGGCTGCGGGATCAATTAAAGTGTCCTAACCACAATCTCACCTGAGGCGGCTTCACTTCGCAGCCTACCCAACAACATCAAGAGCGCCGCCCTGTATCCCTCATCTGATGCATTCTCAGTATACCATGAATTGACAGACACATCCATTTTCAGGACACCGTATAACTGGACGTTTGAATATCGGATCCAACATTTATCATCGAACAGGGCGGCCTGTTTGTTCGTCGGGCAGCCCTGTCTGACATGGAAAGCAGCCCCGCTGAGACAAGCCCAGCAGAAGTCGCCCGTGATGTCGCCGGAGCAGACTCCAAGGACCTGGATATCGTCGGGATCCCATGGCCGGGTCGCGGACGCGTTAAAGAGCCTATATTTCAGGATGTCTGACCTTGTCGGGGTAATCGACCCTAACAGGGAATCCAGGGTCTTCCGGTAGGTTTCGTTGGATGTGAAATTCCCCCCTTGGTAATTACATATTTGCTCTAGGCCATCGGCAGGACTGAGGAGCAAAGAGAGGGTCACGACCCGGATGAAGAGCAGGGAAAGAAGCTTCAAGGGCTGTGCTGGTGCAGGCCTTGCCATTTCCATCCTCTATCTCTTTGATATAATTGGAAAGGGAACAGCGGGCTGTCATATTACTGGATCTGAGGAGACTTTGACTTCATGTTGTTCATATTGGTTAGTACTTACCGTGTGTTTGGTTTGTAGAATTCTAGTCGGAATGGAATTGATTCGATTTGATTTCCGCTCAAGAAACAGTTTTCCATTTCTGTCCGCATCCCACTCCATTCCATTCCACCCCACGTTCCTTTCCGGAAATCAAACACGCCGTTAGATCTGCCAGTATTCTAAACGGAGAATGTATCTACATCCAGGTAATACCGGCCACGTCTTTCTTAAGTTCGATTTCGTTCAACGACTCTTGACGAGGAAAAAACGAGTAAGATTTCAAGAAAACGTTAAAATAATCAAATATTCAAGGAGGAATTCTAAAGATCGATATTCAGAAGATCAATTTTTTGAAGAAAAGTTTAAATCTAAATTCAAGAAGACAAATGTTTGTATTAATAGCAAAACATGAGATTATTGAGATGCTATTATTATTTAATATAGAGTTTTGGTTAGAAATAATATATCATAGGATTTTCAGAAGTTTTAGATTAGATCATTTTATGTCCATAAAAAATACAAGTCGATTTTCAGAACTAAAAATATAGCATTTTTTCTTCCGTATATTCATAAGTTCGATTTCGTGTTCGACTCGACCAGTTAAATCTCATCCGCGACAATTGAAAATATCTGATCTTGTTGTTGTTGTTGAATCGTGTAAATAAATCGAGCTCGAGTTCCTTTTTCGTGAATAAAAAAAACGAATTGGAAAAAGAAGAGAATTTGAATGAGTCAAATTTGTGGTACTAAGAAAAATATAGAAAATGATGGATAAACTACTGTAATCTGAAAATGGGCCTCAATTTGTACGTGGGCCTCACCGTGCGACTTCAAACTGCCCAATATTTTAGAAATTGGGCCGAGGTCGTCTAACTTTGCTTTGTATGATTTGTCCGAACATATCATTGTGAAAAAAAAATTAATAATTAAGAATTTTTAAGAAAAAATAAATAAAATACAAGAAAATTATGTATAGAAAACACCGATGAGGAAGATGTACTCGAAAATATAAATCTATAAATAAATACATGACCTTTTGTATCAAATAAATGTTAAAGTTAAAAAAATATTTTCCGAAATAGAATAGAAAAATCTTTGGAAGTCTACTCCTGTAAAATTCGATTTCGGGCTAACTTCGTAAGTCGGCTTTTATAAATTCGATTGATTTCAAGACATTATTTGACTAATTTTGGACTTACTATAAATTCCTTGGTTACGTCTAAGGATAAAACTCGAAATTTTGCAAACGATGAGTTATGTACCATAGAACATTGGAGAACAATGAGATCAATTTCCGATAAATATGTGCTTGATATTTACAGTAGGCAGCAATATTTTTCGAACATGCACACCTTAGCCTCACGAAAACCACCTCTGTGCGATGTGAAACGAAAGTTTGCATGAGTAGAGAGGCTGATCGTCCTCCATCCAAGGCGATGAGAGTTACCGGGGAGATGGTTTAGTAAGGGAATGTTCACAGGGGAAATAGCCGGTGCTGCTTTCGGTGTTGCTTCTGCGTAATGTATCCGGAGTATTTTCCTGGCATATGGCTGGGGGTCGAGAATGCTGGTTGCATTGGTACTGGAAGAGTGGTGGAGTGACGGTTGAGCATGACAATGATGGAAGCGATGGTCAGTCTGACAGGATCTGGCTGGCGGACTAGGATGCTGGTTGCTAAGGTACTGGAGGGGTGGCGGAGCGACGATCGAGCATGAGAATGATAGAAGACATTGTTGGTCTGACGGCAGGATCTTCTTGTACACACAACAAACTAATGCGGATGCATCTTGTGATACCCGAGGTATTGCCTGTCTTAACCAATGGATCGATGATACTGGATATGTTTCCTTCGCGCCAATTCCTCCGAACCTGAAACATCCAATTCCAAGGGCTTGAGGATGTAAACCGTTCCGATAACAAAGCTATAAAAGCCGGAGCGAATGCTTACATGACCAATCAAGTCCTCACGATGTTCACTGCAGTTCTTTCTTCCACTTACAATCTCCAAGACTACAACCCCAAAATTATAAACATCAGACTTCGTGGAGAATTCCCCGCGCTTAGCGTACTCAGGTGCCTTATATCCTCTGGAAGTTTATCAAAGGAAGGCGAGAAATCATTATACAATAAACTCTGTGTTTCTACGGTAATCCGGATTACACTTACTCGGTACCCACAATTATGCGCGTGTCTGCTCGAGTCTGATTGATTTTGAACAATCTAGCTGTTCCAGAATCTAGCTTCTACGCTTATGAGGATCTACATATTGTTGTACCACCGACCGATTATTAGTCCATTCATGTTGAATTGAGAATATTAGATAGAAGGAGGCGCATACCTAATATGAACTGATCGAGGCTCGAGTTGGGCAGGAACTCATATACGAGAAGTCTCTCGTCGCCTTCTAAGCAGTAGCCGAGGAGTCTCACTAAGTTCTTATGTTGGAGCCTCGCTAGTAATAACACCTTGGTCTTGAACTCCGAAGAAGTGGTACGTCTCGAACCTTGATCGACAGCTAGGCATTAGTACAGTTCCAATTACTTTACCTCGTGCTGAACTCCATGTTGCTTCCCCGTGACATTTACTACATTGTTGTTCACTCAGATCGGGGCTGCACTGGACCATCCCATATAAGGTGTACGAATCGCCGGTAATGTTACCCGTCGCGTACTTCTGAATCGGACCACCTTCAAACGGGAGAATTTCCGACAAGATTTATGTTAAGTGCTCTGTGGCTGCGGGATCGATTTCATTCGTAAATTCAGACAACTAAAGTGTCCCAACCACAATCTCACCTGAGGCGGCTTCACTTCGCAGCCTACCCAACAACACCTTGTATCCCTCATCCGATGCATTCACAATATACCATGAATTGACAGACACGTCCATTTTCAGGACACCGTATAACTGGACGTTTGAATACCGGATCCAACATTTATCATCGAACATGGCGGCCTGTTTGTTCGTCGGGCAGTCCTGTCTGACAAAGAAAGCAACCCCGCTGAGACAAACCCAGCAGAAGTCGCCCGTGATGTCGGGGGAGCAGACTCCAAGGACCTGGATATCGTCGGGATCCCAAGGCCGGGTCGCGGACGCATTAAAGAGCCTATATTTCAGGATGCCTGACCTTTTGGGGGTAATTAACCCTAACAGAGAATCGAGGGTCTTCCCGTAGGTTTCGTTGGATGTGAAATTCCCGCCTTGTTCATTACATATTCGACCCACGCCATCGGCAGGACTGAGGAGCAAAGAGAAGGGAAGGATGGTCGCGAAGGGGATGAAGTGCAGGGGAAGAAGCTTCAAGGGCTGTGCAGGTGCAGGCCTCGCCATTTCCATCCTCTTCTCTTTGATATAATTGGAAAGGAAATAGTGGGCTACGGTTTCGAGGAGACCTTGACTTCATGTTGTTCACATCGGTTAGTACTTACCGTGTGTTTGGTTCGTGGAATTCTAGCAGTGATATTTTGCTATTATTATTTAATTTAAATTTTTATTAAAAATAATATCTTATAAGATTTTTAGAAGATTTAGTTTAGATCATTTTTTATATTATAAATATATGTCTTGAAGAATCTAAGTCGATTTTCAAAAATAAAAATGTAGATCAGTTTTGTGGGTTTGGACAAAGCTAGCAAATCGAAAGTAATGATTGGGAACGGAGAATTCCTAGATATCAAAGGCAGAGGTACAGTTGTCGTAAGCACAATGACAGGTACTAAAATTAGACATAGTTTGTTGAGTGTTGGTCAAATGTTAGAGAAAAATTATGCTTTGTATTTTAAGCATATGACTTGCACAATTGTGAATCCTGATGGTGTAAGTTTATGTTTGTGAAAATGAAAAAAGAAAAGTTTTTCTATTGTGTGGAGGGAAGAAAGCGCACTTATGTTGGGAGCCCTTGTCGCCTTGATAGAGCCTTAGCGCCTTAATATCACTGGTAGACATTAGCCATATGGTATAACTCTACTTTGCTTTCATTTTTCTTTGAAGAGATTCTCATAGCATATCACTCTTCTAGTGAGTTCATTTTAATCCCTAGGCACTTCTCCCTTTTCTTTATTTTAAGCTTGAGGACGAGAGTGTCCTAAGCAATGGCGATTAACTTATCTTATGGATGTTTTACATCTCAAACAAGCTTTTTTGAGCCTAGCCAAGAAGACATCAACCAGTTTCCCAGGCTGTTGCTTCATGTGAATCAGTTCTTGTAAGGTGACAGACGAGTCTGACTAGAAAAAGGCTAAAGTGAACGGCATTTGCAATTCTTCTCAAGTTCTAAATGAATTTGGGGGAAAGTTCATATACCATGAGAAGGCAACTCCTGTAAAAGATCTCAAGAAGAGTATTAACTTCTAAAACTAATTAGCAGCTGCTGCTTGCTTGCTGTATAAACCCGACAATGTGGTCTACCAGAGATATATCTTCATTTCCTTGTTGGGATTATGATATTTTGCTGCTATTATTTAATTTAGATTTTTGGTTAGAAATAATATTTTATAAGATTTTCAGAAGATTTAGTTTAAATCATTTCTTAGGTTATAAATATGTCTTTCATATAAAGAATGTAAGTCGATTTTCAGAACTAAAAATATAGCATTTTCGCTTAAGTATATTCATACCCAAAATACCCACAAGTAGAATTGGAATTGATTCGATTCGATTGCCGCTTGCGAAATGGTATTCCATTTATGTCCGAATTCCACTCCACGTTACTTTCCAGAAACCAAACACACCAATAGATCTGCCAGTATTCTAAACGGAGAATGTATCTACATCCAGGTAATACCGGCGACATCTTAAGTTCGATTTCGTTCGACGACTCTTGACGAGTTAAATCTTATTGGGTACAGTTTTCCATTCTTGAAAATATCTGATCCGGTTGTTGTTGAATCGTGTAAGTAACTCGAGCTCGAGTTCTTTTTTCGTGAAAAAAAAAACGAATTGGAAAAAGGAGAATTTGAATTAGTCAAACTTGTGGTGCTAAGAAAAATATAGAAAATGATGGATAAAATGATGTAATAAGAAAATGGGCCTCAATTTGCAGGTGGGCCTTATCGTGCGACTTCAAACGGCCCAATATTTTAGAAATTGGGCCGAGGTCGTCTAACTTTGCTTTGTATGATTTGTCCGAACATATCATTGTAAAAAAAGTTAATAATTAATCATTTTTAAGAACCAACAAATAAAATACAAGAAAATTAAGAACCAACAAATAAAATACAAGAAAATTCTGTATATAAAACACCGATGAGGAAGATGTACTCGAAAATATAAATAAATAAATAAATACATGAGCTTTTGTACCAAATAAATGTTAAAGTTAGAAAAATATTTTCCGAAATAGAATAAAAAAATCTTTGGAAGTCTGCTCTTGTAAAATTTGATTTCGAGCTAACTTTATAATTTGGCTTTTATAAAGCCGATTGATTTCAAGGCATTTGGACTTACTCAACAAGTCCAATAAATTCCTTGGTTATGTCTAAGGATAAAACTCGAAATTTCGCAAACGATGAGTTATGTACCATAGAACACAGGAGAACAATGAGATCAATTTACGATAAATATTTGTGCTTGATATTTACATAATTTAGCATTGAAATGATGCTCCTCCCAAGCCTTTATTAATCATAGTCACAGTAGGCAGCAATATTTTTCGAACATGAACACCGTAACCTCACAAAAACCACCTCTGTGCGATGTGAAACGAAAGTTTACATGAGTAGAGAGGCTGATCATCCTCCATCCAAGGCGATGAGAGTTACTGGGGATATGGTTTAGTAAGGGAATGTTCACTCGCAGGGAACGAACCAGTGCTGCTTTCGGTGTTGCTTCCTCGTAATGTATCCGAAGTATTTTCCTGGCATCTGGCTGGGGGTCAAGAATGCTGGTTGCATCGGTACTGGAAGGGTGGTGGAGTGACGGTTGAGCATGACAATAACGGAAGCCATGGTCAGTCTGACAGGATCTGGCTGGCGGTCTAGGATGCTGGTTGCTTAGGTACTGGAGGGGTGGAGGAGTGACGGTCGAGCATGAGAATGATAGAAGCCATGGTTGGTCTGACGGCAGGATCTTCTTGTACGCACAACAAACCAATGCGGATCCATCTCATGATACCCGAGGTATTGCCTGTCTTAACCAATGGATCGATGATGCTGGATATGTTCCCTTCGCGCAAATTCCTCCGAACCTGAAACATCCAATTCCAAGGGCTTGAGGATGTAAACCGTTCCGATAACAAAAGTAAGGTTGCTATAAAAGCCGGAGTGAATGCTTACATGACTAATCAAGTCCTCACGATGTTCACTGTGGTTCCTTCGTCCACTTACAATCTCCAAGACTACAACCCCAAAACTACAAACATCAGACTTCATGGAGAATTCCCCGCGCTTATTGTACTCGGGTGCCTTATATCCTCTGGAAGTTTATCAAAGGAAGGCGAGAAATCATTATACGATAAACTCTGTGTTTCTACGGTAATCCGGATTACACTTACTCAGTACCCACAATTATGCTCGTGTCTGCTCGAGTCTGATTGATTTTGAACAATCTAGCTGTTCCAAGGTCCGAAAATTTAGGATTCATGTCTCCATCCAGCAAAATGTTACTTGGCTTAAAGTCACGATGGACGATACAATGCCCGGACTCTTCGTGTAGGTAAAGTAGTCTCCGAGCAATACCCTTTATTATTTTGTGTCTGATATCCCAACAGAGGTTTCTACGCTTACGAGGATCTACATATTATCATACCGCCGACTCATTATTAGTCCCCTCAGATTGAACTCAGAATATTAGATTTAAATAGCCGCATACCGAATATGAAGTGATCGAGGCTCAAGTTGGGCAGTAACTCATATACGAGAAGTCTTTCGTCGCCTTCTAAGCAGAAGCCGAGGAGTCTCACTAAGTTCTTATGTCGGAGCCTCGCTAGTAATACCACCTCGGTCTTGAACTCCGTTTGCCCTTGTGTGGATTCCTTGGAGAGTTGCTTCACCGCGATTTCTTGTCCGTCTGGAGGCACACCCTGGTCGAAACATGGGGATATCGTATGGCCTTCAACATTTGGACTGTCTGTATGAACCAAGTAATCATTCTACACTCTCAGTAATAAATACCTACTACAGGCCAAGCAGTTAAGGAAGAAATGTTGCACAGAAAATTTATCTCATTTTTTTAATTATAATTGAAAAAGAATTGTGAAGCTTAAAAATAAAAATTCTTACCATGAAAACGGGACCCAAGCCGCCTTCGCCAATCTGGTTTGCTTCGGAGAAGTTATTTGTAGCGTCCTTAATGGTGTCTAGGCTGTACCGCAGGGACTCCGAAACGACTTCTACTTCATCTTCATCTCGGAAATGGAACCGGGTCAATGTGCCGGCCAAACCAGAAACTATTTGATGGTGTGTCTTCGCACCAAAAGTAACACGATTCAGCGTCTAGAATATGATAATACCTGGCCTACTTTCAGGGCTTTGATTTCTCATCCATTTCAAAGTTAAGAATATTGAGACACCAATAAGAACTGCCAAGGCAGTTGAAAATCCGACTGCAGCCCACGCATTCGAGGAGCACTTGTTTCCTGTTTCTGCAGACGACAGCATTTAGAGAATTCAACTGTGTCCGTCCGGTATTTAACATTTTTGTCGAAGAATCAAAGCTTCATATCGGTGCATCAACTAGCAACAATCCATGATTGATAAAAATACCGGGTGGGGGAGATGGGAAAGGGGGCGGCTATGGGGTTGAAGAAGCGAGAGTTGTTGTACGTCACCTGACAACTAGGTGCCCAAACATATCCTTCTACGCATCCTAGATTCAAATCCCTAGTAACAGTCACCAAACTGTCGCTACATTGCTGATCACTCAGATGGGGGCTGCACATCACTGCCGCATACAAGGTGTATATATCCACCGGTCTACTGTCCTGTGCATACTTCCAGAGGCCACCTTCGAGAACAACCACAGACCAAACGAAAACAACAAAGTCAAAGAGAACTCTCTAGAAAAAGCTCTGCATTCCACGCTTCGGAAGGCAACAAGAGGACATGATATCGATACCTATTTCTAAATTTGTCATATCTAAATTGAATTAAATTAGCCGCAGTAATTTTTATCTTTAGTTTGTGTTGGGGATGCTAGAGGAGATTCATCCACCTCTGTTGCTATAATTCATAATAGTGATACCTGAAGCGGGTTGACTGCCCAAATCGTCTAGCAGCTGCTTAAGGACGTTCTTAAACACGTCCCAATTGGTTGCAGGAGCACAATCCCGGTACCAAAAGTGTGCTTCTGACACCACTCCATACATGGAACCGTTTGAGTACTTCAGAGTGCATTCGTCCCGGAACAGGACTGCCTGTATGTATCGTGGACACATTTGCCTAATCTGGAATGCAGCAATGTTGAGACATGACCGGCAAGCATCGGGAGTTTGATCTCCACGGCAGTAAGCCATCACCTCCACGACGTCTGAACTCTGTGGAACACTTACTGAGGCATTGAAGAGGCCATCATCATTCAAGGTACTGAATTTTGTGGTAGCAATGGAGTCGAGAAGGGAGTTGAGGTAATATTGGAAGGAGTCGTCCGCGGTGTAGTTGCTGTTGTTAAGGCATAGTTGTTCCTGGCCGTCGACGACCCTTACAGAGGAAAACAAGATGGAAAGGAAGGCAACAATTTGGAGGAGCAGCAACATTTTCCACGCTTCGGAAGGCAAAAAGATGACAACCGCTGCTCTCAGAGCGAATGGGAACTACCGATTTTCGGCCAAACAAATCATCATATGTAAATAACATTTTGTTGTTTAATACTTCAAATGAGATTCATTTTCAAACCAACAGCGGCAACAGTCTATAGTTACTCGATCAATGAATTTTGTCCATGAAACTCGATTTCTGGCTAGTCGTTTTCGAAATAAACTAGTAAACGAAATGATAAAAAATAACCCAAATGGCCTATTGATGATGCCATCGTCCCAACTCATCACAGACTTGGTCTTAACTCTCATAACAGTGATCCATTTTTACGGGCGGTATTCGTTCAGGCAACCATCGATGATGTCTGTACCTTCGGCTATCAACTGTATATGATTCGTAGAATAAGCTTACTATTGTCACCCGTTAGTAGAAAATATTCAGCTCACGCATGCATGCCTGCAAATTGTTTACGAATGTTAGGAAGACCAAGACTTTCGATTCGCGACTTAGCACACATACCCACATGTTTTGCTTGTCCAAGATAGTTGTTGGGAACCAATGCTCGTAATCACTTCATGCGGATTTGGATGTTACGAGAAAAAATGATGACTCGAAATCCGTAAACAATGAGTTTTGTACCATAGAACGCAGAGAACATGAGATCAAGTTACAATAAAAGACAGGGGCTTGATATTTACATAATTTAGCATACAAATCATGTTCGTCCCAAACCTTTATAGATCATACGCACAGTAGGCAACAATATTTTTCCAGCATGCACACTGTAACCTCACGAAAGTTTGCATGAGTAGAGAGGCTGATCATCCTCCATCTATGGCAATGAGAGTTACCGGGGATATGGTTTAGTATGGGAAAGTTCACTTGAAAGGAAGGAGCCAGTGCTGCTTTCGGTGTTGCTTCTTCGTAATGTATCCGAAGTATTGCCCGGCTCTGGCAGGATCTGGCTGGCGGTCGAGAATGCTGGTTGCTTTGGTACTGGAAGGGTGGTGGAGTGACGGGTGAGCATGAGAATGATGGAAGCCATGGTTGGTCTGATCGCCAAATCTTCTTGCACGCACAACAAACCAATGTGGATGCACCTCACGATATCCAACGTATAGCCTGTCTTAACCAACGGATCGATGATGCTGGATATCTTCCCTTCACACCAATTCCTCCAAACCTGAAAGATCCAATTCCAAGGGCTTGAGGATGTAATCCGTGCCGATAATATAAGTACGGTTGTTATAAAAATCGGAGTGAATGCTTACACGACTAATCAAGACCTCACGATGTTCACCGACTTGGAAGTCGAGGTTCCTTCGTCCACTTACAGTCTCCAGGACTAGAACCCCGAAACTAAAAACATCGGATTTAATGGAGAACTGCCCTTGCGTAATGTACTCGGGTGCCATATATCCGCTACAAGTTGATCAATGGAAGCGAAATATCATTATACGATAAATTCTGAATTTAACTTGAGAATATGGATTACACTTACTGGGTACCCACGATTCTGCTCGTGTCTGCTTGAGTCTGATCAATTTTGAACAGTCTAGCCATTCCAAAGTCCGACAATTTAGGATTCATGTCTCCATCCAGCAAGATGTTACTTGCCTTCAAGTCACGGTGGACGATACGATGCCCGGACTCTTCGTGTAAGTAAAGTAGTCCCTGAGCGATACCCGTTTTTATTTTGTGTCTGATATCCCAACAGAGGCTTCCACGCTTAAGAGGATCTACAGATTATCGCACCATCGACTCATTAGTCCTCTCAGATTGTACTTGGAATATTAGATTGAAGGAGGAGCATACCGAATATGAACCGATCAAGGCTCAAGTTGGGCAGGAACTCATATACGAGGAGCCTTTCCCCACTTTCTAAGCAGAAGCCAAGGAGCCTCACTAAGTTCTTATGTTGGAGCCTCGCTAGTAATACGACCTCATTCTTGAACTCTGTTTGCCCTTGTCCGGAATCCTTGGAGAGTTGCTTCACCGCGATTTGTTGTCCGTTTGGAAGCGTACCCTGATTGAAATACGGGGATATCGTACGACCATCAACATTTGGACTGTATTTAGAAACACATGATTTTGTATGATACTACTTCAACCGAAAATTTATACCCTTTTTGTATTATATTAGAAAAACAATAGTGAAACTTGAAAATAAAAAAGCTTTCCAGGAAAACAGAACCGAAGCCGCCTTGGCCAAGCTTGTTTGCTTCGGAAAAGTTATCGGTAGCATCAGTAATGGTGTCTAGGTTGTACCGTAAGGACTCCAAAACGACTTCATCTTCATCTTCATCTCAGAAAAGGAACTGGGTCAATGAGCAGGCCAAACCAAAATCCATTTCATGACGTCTTCGCACCCCAAATTACACGATTCAGCGTGTAGAATATAATAATACCTGGCCTACTTTCAACGATCTGTCCGGGGTTTCTCTTCCATTTCAAAGTTAAGAATATTGCGACACCAATAAGAACTGCCAAGGGAGCTTAAATGCCGACTGCAACCCACACTTTCGAGGAGCTCTTATTTCCTGTTTCTGCAGATGACAGCATTCAGAGAATACAACTGAGTCCCTCCGCTATTTAACATTTTTGTAGAAGAATCAAAGATTCATATTAGTGCATCAAGTGGCAACAATCCGTGATGGAAAAAACGTACCTGGTGATGGAGATGGGAAAGGGGCGGCGGGAATGGAATCGAAGAAACGAGAGTCGTTATACGGCACCTGACAACTAGGTACCCTAGCATATCCTTCTGAGCATCGTGGCTTCAAATCACTGGTAACGGTCACCAAACAGTCACTACATTGTTGAGCACTCAGATCGGGGCTGCACATCACTGCCGCATACAAGGTGTATAGATCCACCGAGCTATTGCCCTGCGCATACTTCCGGAGGCCACCTTCAGGAACAACCACAGAACAAACGAAAACAACAAAGTCAAATAGAACTCTCTTGCAAAAGCTCTGCATTCCGTGCTTCAGAAGGCAACAAGAGGACTTGATATCAATATCTATTTCTATGTTTGTCATATTTAAATCTAATTAATTTAGAAGCAGTAATATGTATCTTTAGTTTCTGCTGGGGATGCCAGAGGAGGATTCTTCCACCTCTGTTGCTATAATTCATATTAGCGATACCTGAAGCGGCTTGACTACCCAAATCATCGAGCAGCTGCTTAAGGACGTTCTTAACCACATCCCAGTTGGTTGCAGGAGCAGTACAATCCCAATACCAATACAGTGTATCTGACACCACGCCATACATGGAACCATTTGAGTACTTCAGAGTGCACTCATCCCGAAACAGGACTGCCTGTTTATATAGCGGACTGGTATGGTTCTTCTGGGATCGACGATCGGAGAAGACGAGAATGAAGGCAGGACTGATCGAAAGGGAATTCAGTCGAGACGTTTCATTCAACCAAAGCTTGCAGAGCACAAGCGCTAACAGAACAAGGAAGAAGACGGTTTACAGAATTCTACAACCACCGCCACTAGTCTACCCAACTTCTTTTATATCTAATACAATGTAACTACTTTGTAACTAACTCCATGAAATAGTAACAACATTTGTTTCCTTCAGCTTCCTCTGTACTCATCCCTTCAATCCCTTGTGTCTCACAGCCGCTCTCCTCTGCTTCAAGCTGCGCTTAACTCTTCTTTCCCTTTATAACGGCTCTCCTCCTCCATCACATATCAATCCAACCCCCTTAAAACAAAGCTTGACCTCAAGCTTTCTACGCATCTCCTCAACTTCCTCCACTAAACTTGCAACACTTATCTTCCCTATGCACAATCTTCTCCCCACTACTCTGTTCAGTCACTACTTCCCATCCCCCTTAAAAAAAACTTGCCCTCAAGTTACAGTGAAATCAAAGGTAGGATACTTCCTCACCAACTCAGAATACAACTCCCATGTAGCGTCCTGAGGTTCCCCATTTGTCCACTGCACCAAGAGATAAACGACACCCACATTACCTTCTCGAATCAACTTCCTGTCCAGAACTTTAGCAGGTTCAGCTGTCAAAATATGTTGACCATCCACTTCCGGCACAGAACACACAACCGGTGGAGGACCTTCATGCTTTCGAAGTAAAGAAACATGGAACACTGGATGTACTTTCACATCTGCAGGTAATTACAGTTTATAGGCAACAGGACCAACTTTTGCGGCCACTGGAAATGGACCAAAGTAGCGAGGAGCTAACTTCGCTGAGGATCGATAAGCCATAGTTTTCTGCCGATACGGTTGCAATTTAACATAAATGAAATCGCCCACATCAAACGCTTTATCTGTCCTGTTCTTATCAGCCTGCGTTTTCATACGATCTTGTGCTCGCAAAAGGTGAAAACGTAACATCTGTAAACACTCCTCCCGAGCCTGCAATGTCCGATCCACTGTATCCACCTTACTATCCCCCAAAACATATGGCAGATGAACAGACGGAGATTGACCATATACAACCTCATATGGCGTTTTCTGAATTGCGGTATGAAATGTGGTGTTGTACCACCATTCGGCCAATGGAATCCAATTCGCCCATTCCTTTGGCCTCTCACCAGTCATACAGCGCAAGTAAGTCTCCAAACACTTATTAACCACTTCGGATTGACCATCCGTCTGAGGGTGGTAGCTGGACGACATCAACAAGTCCACCTGCTGCAGACGAAACAATTCCTTCCAAAACGTACTCACAAAAATACGATCCCTGTCTGAAACTATAGTTCTTGGCATCCCATGAAGACGAAATATCTGATCCAAGAACAATTGAGCAACACTCACAGCGGTAAAAGGGTGGCTGAGTAAAAGGAAATGGGCATACTTACTCAGACGATCTACTATAACCAAGATAGTATCCTTCCCCTTTGATTTTGGTAACCCTTCTATAAAGTCCATCGACACATCCGTCCACACCGTGTCAGGAATAGGCAATGGTTGAAGAAGACCTGCCTTCTTTGTCAGAATTGGTTTACATTGCTGACAAATGGAGCAATTCCTGACATAATTCCGAATATCCCTCTTTAACTTTTTCCAATAGAATAAAGCAGATATTCGTTTGGTTGTAGCCTGCATTCCTGAATGCCCACCTGTAGGTGTATCATGTAACAAAGAAATTATCTTCTGCCGCAACCCTTCGTCACCACCAACAACTAATTTGCCTTTACGACGCAATTCATCCTGGTGCCAAGTGTAATGAGGCCGAACCAGACCATTCTGCAATTGTTGAACCAGAGACTGCAACTGATCATCCTTCTGCCAACTTGCGACAATCTGTGATTGGAGATCAGTGTTAAGTTGAGATAGAACCAGAGACATGAACTCAGCACCTTGAACTCTAGATAGAGCATCCGCAGCTCCATTTTCCTTGCCTCTTTTATACACCACTTCGTAATCAAGGCCAAGCAACTTAGGTAAGCATTTGCTTTGGAAGGCAGTAGTAATTTTCTGCTCTAATAAGTATTTCAAGCTGAAATGATCAGTCTTGATCACAAAATGTCGCCCTGTCAGATATGGCTTCCACTTTTCGATCGCAAAAATCACAGCCATTAATTCTTTCTCATATGTTGAGCTGCCCTGCATCTTAGTGGAGAAAGCTCTACTAATGTACGCAATCGGGTGACCCTTTTGAGTCAACACAGCCCCCATGCCTGTTCCCGAAGCATCCGTTTCTATCACAAATTCCTCAGTAAATTCAGGCAGCGCCAGAACCGGTGCTGTGCTCATAGCCATCTTGAGCTTGTTAAACGTTGTGGCCGCAGCTTCATCCCAGCAAAACGCATTTTTCTTCAATAAATTGGTCAATGGTTTACTGATGAGGCCATAATCGCGAATAAATTTTCTGTAGTATCCTGTTAAGCCTAAGAACCCTCTCAATTCTTTTACAGTTTTGGGTTCTGGCCAAGTAGCCATGGCTTGAATCTTGTTCGGATCCGTTTGCACCCCCTTCGCAGATATCACATGCCCCAAGTACTCCACTTCTTTTGTGCCAAAAACACACTTGGACATCTTCGCATATAATGTGTGCTGTCTGAGGATACTTAAGACCATTCTGACATGGTACACATGGTCCTGCAAAGTCTTGCTATAGATCAAAATATCGTCAAAAAAGACTAATACAAATTTTCTGAGGTATGGTCTGAAAATGGAGTTCATGAGATGCTGAAACGTCGAAGGCGCATTGGTTAAACCAAATGGCATCACTAAAAATTCATAGTGGCCCTCATGAGTGCGAAAAGCAGTTTTGGGAATATCCTTGGGAGCCATTCTGATTTGCCAATACCCAGAACGTAAATCAATTTTCGAGAACAAGGCTGCACCATGAAGCTCATCCAATAATTCCTCTATAATTGGCATTGGAAACTTATCTTTCACCGTAGCTTTGTTAAGCTCCCTATAATCGATGCATAACCTCCAAGAACCGTCCTTCTTCTTAACCATCACAATAGGAGAAGAGAAAGCACTTTGACTTGGCCGAATGACACCAGCTTGCAGCATCTCCTTCACCATTGTTTCGATTGCATCTTTCTGTACTACTGGGTACCTGTAGGGACGAACGTTAATAGGAGAGGTGCCCTCTTTCAGATGGATGGGATGGTCATGTACTCTATGTGGTGGCAAAGTGTTTGGCTCTTGAAAAATATCAGCAAATTCTTGCAAAAGCTGTTGTAATTCTGGACACAATGGAACAGAATTTGTCGAAGTTTCCTCTGCTGGTTTTACAGTAACAGCAAATAATTGCACTGCATGAGAATTCTTACAAACAAAGCTTTTCAACTCCTTTTCGTCCATCCAGTTAAAACTGTCCGGTTTGCCCCCTCGCAACACATGTTTCCGTCCCTTATACTGAAACTCCATTCTTAACTGTGTAAAATCCCACAACACAGGTCCAAGGGAGGACAGCCATTGAACACCCAAAATCATATCACAAGTCCCCAATGAGACCAGCATAATATCAGTACTAAAAGTTTGTCCTTGGAGTGCCCACTGGAAGCCTTTACACATCGAACGACAATATATTGTGTCCCCATTAGCTACTGAAACAGAAACAGGGTAACCCGGCTTGATTAAACAGCCTAATCTCTTAGCTGTGTTCTTATCTAAGAAATTATGTGTACTCCCGGAGTCGATCAAAATATTCAACTTGCTACCTTTCACCTTACCCGTGACTTTCATCGTCTGATAAGCAGGATTGCCAGTAATGGCATTTAAAGATATCAAAGGTGGAAATTTGTCTTCTGCCGTTTCCTCAGAATCTTCGTCAACCGCACATTCATCAGAGATATCCTCAGTAAGAACCTCTATACTGTGTAACTGGGCTTTACACTTATGGCCTGGAGCGAATTTTTCTGGGAAAAAAAAACAGAGATTCTTAGCCCGTCTATCTGCAATGAACTCCGGAGACAATTGTCTCCTGGTGAATTTCGGCAGATCTGTGGAAGGTCGTGGTAGAATAGCTGGTGCTGAGACAGAGTGGTTAGACGTTTTCGATTTGTCAAACAAAGGCTTGTTCCTCCTGTGAATAGAAGACAACAAATTCTCCTGCAAACGAGCCAATGTATAAGCGTCAGTCAACGTCTGTGGCCGAAACATGCGTACTGCAGTCTGAACATCCACTCTCAAACCACTCAAAAAGCAACTTAAAGCCTGTTTCTCCGATAAATCTGTGCGAACTAATAAGGCATCGAATTTTTCTTGATAGGCGTCAATTCCCGCAGCTTCTTCATGCCTNTGAGCACTCAGATCGGGGCTGCACATCACTGCCGCATACAAGGTGTATAGATCCACCGAGCTATTGCCCTGCGCATACTTCCGGAGGCCACCTTCAGGAACAACCACAGAACAAACGAAAACAACAAAGTCAAATAGAACTCTCTTGCAAAAGCTCTGCATTCCGTGCTTCAGAAGGCAACAAGAGGACTTGATATCAATATCTATTTCTATGTTTGTCATATTTAAATCTAATTAATTTAGAAGCAGTAATATGTATCTTTAGTTTCTGCTGGGGATGCCAGAGGAGGATTCTTCCACCTCTGTTGCTATAATTCATATTAGCGATACCTGAAGCGGCTTGACTACCCAAATCATCGAGCAGCTGCTTAAGGACGTTCTTAACCACATCCCAGTTGGTTGCAGGAGCAGTACAATCCCAATACCAATACAGTGTATCTGACACCACGCCATACATGGAACCATTTGAGTACTTCAGAGTGCACTCATCCCGAAACAGGACTGCCTGTTTATATAGCGGACTGGTATGGTTCTTCTGGGATCGACGATCGGAGAAGACGAGAATGAAGGCAGGACTGATCGAAAGGGAATTCAGTCGAGACGTTTCATTCAACCAAAGCTTGCAGAGCACAAGCGCTAACAGAACAAGGAAGAAGACGGTTTACAGAATTCTACAACCACCGCCACTAGTCTACCCAACTTCTTTTATATCTAATACAAAGTAACTACTTTGTAACTAACTCCATGAAATAGTAACAACATTTGTTTCCTTCAGCTTCCTCTGTACTCATCCCTTCAATCCCTTGTGTCTCACAGCCGCTCTCCTCTGCTTCAAGCTGCGCTTAACTCTTCTTTCCCTTTATAACGGCTCTCCTCCTCCATCACATATCACGGACACATTTGCCTGATCTCGAATGCGGCAATGTTGAGACATGACCTGCAAGCATCAGGGGTTTGATCTCCACGGCAGTAACCCATCACCTCCACGACGTCTGAACTCTGTGGAACACTTGTTGAGGCATTGAAGAGGCCGTCATCATTCAAGGTACTGGAGTTTGTTGTAGCAATGGAGCCGAGAAGGTAGTCGAGGTAATATTGGAAGGAGTCGCCGGCGGTGTAGTTGCCGTTGTCCAGGCATAGTTGTTCCTGGCTGTCGACGATCCTTACAGAGAAAAACGAGATGGAAAGGATGGCGAGAATTTGGAGGAGCAGCATCATTTTCCTCAGTGGTCTCATGGTTGCGCGTGTGTAGGCAAAGGACAACTGTTGTACTCGAAGCGAATGGAAACAACCGATTTCAGGCCAACCCAATCATATGTAAGTTCAGCTTTAAACCAACAGCGGCAAGAGCTTCTTTTTAGTAAGGGATACTGCTTGTTATAAGATTTTACAGTCTATAGTTATCCCATCAATGAATTTTGTCCATGAAACTAGTCGTTTTCGAAAGAAACTAGTCTGTCGATTATGCCATCGTCGCAACTCCTCACAGACTTGGTCTTAACTCTCATAACAGCTATCCATTCTTTACGGGCGGTATTCGTTCAGGCAACTATCGATGATTTCGGATATCAACTGTATATGATTCGTAGAACAGGCTTAGTATATTCAGTTCACGCACGCGTGCCTGAAAATATTATATGGGTGTTGAGAAGACCAAGACTTTCGAATATTATACGTACAATTCGTACGATTAACTCATGATTGTAAATCATGGGTTGGTCAAGCACGTTACCTTAGGAAGCTATTTAGTTCGTCCATTCATGCTCGCCGCGAATATTTTATGGCCGTAGACTTTCGATTCCCGGTTTCGCACACGCCGGCATGTCTGTGTTGTCCTAGGTACTTGTTGGTAGACAATTCTTCCAATCACACGTTCTACCCAACGTGACTAACAACCCGATACAAATTGAGTTATGTGGCACTGTAATCGAATTCGAAGATGTTCTCGAGTTATTATGAACCAGTCAGCATATGTCCATGGTTCTCAAACCACGATGTCACGATGCTTCAGCTCCTATACTGTTTTAGGCCCAAAATTTTGTGTTAACACAATGACAAATTGCATACGGACGGATCACAGGCGAGGGATACGACACGAGCCGCGCGCTGGTCCTCCCGAATATTACTAGGCGTACCATGCGTCGCTTGTCGCCTCCAACTATCATACGGGGACAGGCCCGATTAGGCACCCAGATAGGCTCCACACCAAATTCCCCACCGGTCCTCGACGGTCAAGTCAAGGCTCCGTGTAGTCCCTTAAATTGTGAATTTTTTCATTTGGCCACTTTTAATCACTTAAAATGAATTCATTTGTTTTAGTTTAAAACCCGGCCGCTTTATCAAATATATCCCCAAGTTATAAAAATTTTCAAATCTATCCTCAAGTTTAGGAAATATCTCTCCGCGTCCTAAACTTTGACCTTAGTTTCAAAGATATCCATCAGAGTCTCAAAGTAATATTTTCTGAATGGCTGGAGAAGGAAAATCCTCAGGGAATCCTTCTGGGACTCCATCTCGTTTGGAGTTCGTTCCAGAATCTAGACTGTCTCCTTTTGGAATTAGCAAGAGTATAAATGACGTTTTAACTCAGCTAACCATTCAGGGGACTACAGAAAGTCTAGAAAGCCGAAACCAAATGGCAAAGGAAGTAGGCTTGTATGTTAATAACATACTAGACGCTCTGGAAAGAGAAAGAGGTTTAAAGAGGCCTGAAGCCGAGGCTACCTCTGGACTGGAAAGTACAACAGGAAATCCAGTCGAAGGATTGAATCTGGGAGGAAGAAATTCCAGACAGAATCAAGGCAAAAGTGTGGAAGAAATGTACAAGGAGTCAGTGGCTCCTTTCATTTTAGATACACATAAGCGAAGTGCAAACTTGAACTCTCAAAGTGGAGAGTTGGCAAAAGACTTAAGGAAAGCCTTAGGTCTGGCAGAAGATGCTCCAGTTCATTTAGATAACAGAACGTTTAATGAACTGGTAACTGCGAAGAGGGAAATTTACAGGCCCGATTATCCACATAGGACTAAACAAGAGTTTGTCCCTAGGGATAATGTTTTGAAGCCTATAATTACCCCTGGTGCTTTTCTGGATATAGATTGTGAAAAGCATGTATCTGAAAAGATAGATGAGTGGCTATCACTGATTCGAATGACTGCGTCCGCAGGGATATTATCCCCTGGATCTGTCTATGAATTATGTATAGCAGCCCTCATGGGGACGGCGCAAAAATACTGGAAGTCTTTGGTGGCTCATACTGACATCAAAGAAAAAATAGATCAGGCGCTGACGGTTGACGGAGTGTTAGCAATAATCGCTGATGCCCTGAAACGTGAGTTCTGTGGTTTTTCATTATCCACTGAGACTGTGGAAAAAGAGCAGTCACTGACCGCTCTAGTTAAACTACAGATCTGCGATATGTGCTTGTTTGATAGCTACGTATGCGAATTCCAGAAGTACTATTATAATCTGGACGTAGTCTCTCAACAGTTCATATTGGGAACCTTTTTTGCAAAACTTCCCGAACCTTGGCCATAAGTTGCGCAAAAGGCCTATGAATTACTTCTGAGTGAGGAAAAGATTGTCTCTGGACTCGGAGGTAAAATTCAGGCGGTAAAGTACGCAATGCGAAAAGCATGTACTGAGCTCCAAGTAAAGGAGGCAGCTAAGAAGCTGCCATACTTGAATAAGAGCTGTTGTTCTCAGATAGAGTATGTGCCTGGAAGGTATGGATGCGATACTCACAGTACTCCAGGAGACTCTCTGAAGAGAAGAAACTTTCCTCGTAAGAGGAAATTTGTTGGGTACAACAAAAGGAAAGTTTGGCCCAAGAAGGACGTCCAGCGTAAGCAAAAAGGAAGTCCTGCTTATAAACCTAGGAGGTTTGTAAGGAGAAGGGATAACCTGAAGGATAAAGATAGGATCGATGCTTTCAAAAGAAAGCATGGCAGAGAGCCTAAATGTCCTAAAGGGAAACCTTTGAGCAGTTGTAATTGCTGTTGGTTTTGTGGTTCAAAAGACCACAAAGCGGATAGTTGTCCGAAGAAGAACCAAAGGAGGGAAAGACTCCGAATGGTCTTCCTGGATGACAGGAGTCATGAGGAAGAAGTCCTTGCTTATGAACCCATTGATGAGCAAGAGATTTCCGACTTAGACTCTGAAGTAGAATCGATATATGAGATAGTGTCAGATTATGATACAGACTCAGAAGAAGATTCTGATCTTTGGAAAATGCATCTGTTCATGATGAGAGCAGTGCAAAACGAAGATGGTGATGAGATGATTCCATTGGAAGCGTCGAATCAGGTACTGGAGGAATCCCACCAGTACGAAGATCCATCCCAGTCAGTGCTGGAATGGAGGTTGCCTAATGTGAATGTGAGAGAAGTCTATAACGTATCGAGATTTAATTTTAGATCGATAATAGACATCTCGCAAACAGAAGCAACGGCTCAAGTTACAAGCACGGAACTTGAGACGATGGATATACCCTTACTCAACGTACAACGCATTAGGGAAACCATGCAACGTGCGAGAGGTATATATAACTATATACATATCGGGTTAATCCAGATAGGACTAATTCCGCTGTTTCATTTACCAGCAGATAGTCCTGTGGTAGCAGCAGTGATCGATAAACGTTGGCGAGAATTTAGAGATCAGTTGATATCAGGTATACAGGCCAACCTTGCACATGGCCCTGTATGGTTCCAGGTCCATCCAAATTTCATGATGGCCCTGAACGATCGCTGTTTGGGAAATTCATTGACCTTAAGAATTAAATCAATGAATATGGATAGAATGAATTCCCAGGCCAAGTTTTTGGCGTATCACACTAGAGTGATTTACCGATTGGTAAATACCACTAGTCCTGGTGTGAGGAACATCTCAAGACTTACTGAGTTGTTCGAAGAAGGTCATAATAACTACCAACAGTTTCACAGGCGAGAGGTAAACCCATTAGAGTTAACCTGGCCAAGAAACTGGGTTATGACTGACCCTGGTAGTAGCTCTAGGCCGATTAGTGCGGCCAATATCCGACAGAGAGGTAACGAGATTACTTTGATGTTGGGTGAACCGTCTAGAGACAGTTTTAGAGCTGATAGGCACTTGCCTATGCTTAGCGAAAGAGCTGACAGGCATTTGCCTGTGAGGATGCCACTCCTGAGAGAACCGCTCAATAGAGCGCCCTCTGAAGTCTCTTCAAGAGCTAGTGATGTGGGAGAAGATGTAATAGTCTCTCGACCAGAGGTTGCAAGCGCACCTCCACTAGTAGAAGAGATGTCTCGAAGGTCTGTAGATTCAAGAACCCCGTCACAACATACGGGTAGAATCGTAGGGTATAGACAGGTGTCATTGCCAGTCTATGAAGACCCTGTAGATCAAACGAGAGAGGAATCCATAAGGATGCTAAGAGTTACCAATATGGAATACTATTTATCTAAGATTCCTGAAGTTTGTAAGGTTATTGAACAAATAGCCGAGCAAAGGTCTATTCCAATAGACGAAATCTGGAGGATGATAGAACCATCCCAGGAAGTACCTGAGAATATTGGGTTTAGTGTTAGGAAGGAAGACATGAGCACATATGTGGCTCTAACTTTCAAATTTCCTGGATACTATGAGTATTCTCTGGATACCCTGATAGACACTGGGTGTAGCATAACATGTGCTAGACTCAATGCTCTGCCAGATGAGTGGTGGGAACCACTGCAGAAACCCATCCACATGGTTAACGTCGATGGTATGGCCACAATTATAGGCCATAAGGCAAGCAACGTGCCTGTCTTTATTGGTGGACAAAAGTTCATCATTAAAGAGATTCTTGCACATCCTTTACTAGAGGCCGACATTATTATTGGTAACGCCTTTTTAAAGGGTCAAAAGGAAAACCTTCCTTTTGTGCAGAATGAAAACGATGTTTCCATTGGTGGTGTAAAAATAAGTATTCTACAAGAGCCTCGACTTCGGTTAAAATTTGGCTTTTATCCGGTAAAACGGACAGAATACTGTGGCAATATCCCATGTGAAAGAGCTTTCAGAGTGCGAGCTCAACGTGGTGATATACGGTTGGATGAGAACGATTCATGGGAACAAACCCTGTTTTCTCCAACGAATACCAGAAGCTGGTATGACGACTTGTTTCCAAGACAAGAAGTGTGTATGGCTGTAAAGTTAACAGGAATGAAATGGGATAAGTTCCTAATAAAACTAGCCGATAATTTTAGTGAAGATCCACTAAAGTTATGGACTCGAAATAGCCTAAAGGCTAGATTAGAGTTGAAGGATCCCGGAACCATTATAAGAGCCAGAAACATAACATATACGGCTGAGATGGTTGAGGAGTTTGATAAACAAATTCCTGAGTTGCTTGGGAAAGGCTTGATTAGGGACAGTTACAGTCCACATTCTAGTCCCGCCTTTATGGTGATTAATCATGCCGAGCAGGTGAGAGGTAAAGCACGAATGGTTATAGATTATCGTCAGCTTAACAAAGCTACAAAGGACGATGGCTATAAGATTCCCACTGCGGGAGATTTAATTGATAGGGTAAGTTTGAGCCAACCAAAGTTCTTCTCTAAGTTTGACTTGAAAAGTGGATACTGGCAAGTCAAGATGGAGGAAGAATCGGTTCCTCTAACTGCCTTCAATGCTCCGCAAGGAATGTTTGAATGGCTGGTGATGCCGTTTGGCCTGAAAAATTCTCCAGGCGTATTTCAGCGCAAGATGGATAATGCTTTCAAGCAAATCCAAAAATTTTGTGCGGTCTATATTGACGATGTGTTAGTCTACAGTCAGACTGAAGACGACCACATGAGGCACCTAGATAAGGTGACTGATATCTTCCGAAGGGAAGGTATGATTCTATCTGAAAAGAAGATAGAATGGTTTAAGGAGTCAGTTAACTTCTTAGGCATGGAGATTGAGCAGGGTAAAATTAAACTGCAAAATCATATTGCCGAGAAAATAGTTAATTTTCCTGACAGACTTGAGGATAGAAAGCAAGTCCAAAGATTTTGTGGATGCGCTAACTATGCAAGAAAGTTTGTGAAGGATCTTTCCCGAGATCTAAGTAGAATTTCGAAGAAAACTTCTTCGACTAAACCTTGGATGTGGGAAGATGAAGACACTCAATCAATTAGAAGGATTAAAGCGAAAGTAAAGAATTTGCCTCAACTCGCTTTACCATCTGACAAAGATGAGTTAGTCTTGGAAGTTGATGCTTCTGAAGAACATTGGGGAGCAGTCCTTAAAATTAAAGGACGCAAACCAGAACCGGTATGCAAATACTGGTCGGGAAGCTTCAAGGGGTACGAACTACGATACCCGATACATGAAAAAGAAGTATTAGCCTTAAAATACGGAATAAAGGCTTTTTACATCTTTTTGGCACCGAAAGCATTTTTAGTGCGATCTGACTCGACCTATGTTAAAAGGTTTATGAGTCTGAACCTTAAGGAAGCAAGGCAAACTAGACTCTTGAGGTTGCAGGAACAATTGAGCTATTATAAATATGAGGTCGAATACATTCGGTCCGACCACAACTTAATAGCCGACTCTCTCTCTAGAGAACTTGCAAACACCTCTCTTTCTAAAAACTCTGCAGATGGATCCTGCTGCAAAGAGAAAGATATGCTGGGGATGCAAGAAGGAGGGACACTCCCGAAAGGTATGTCCCAACATGAGAGATAGTGAGCATAGTGATGCTGGTTCCGTTTCAGGAACGAAGGCAGCAGTTCTCTGCTGGCAGTGTAAGCAACTAGGACATCGTTCTTACGAATGTCCCAAGAAGCTGAAAACTGCGGATTCCCAGAAGGGGAAGGCTGAACTCAAGGAGAAAGCAAAAGCTGACTCCAAGAGTGAAGCGAAACCAGATCTCCAGAAGGAGATGGCTAATCCCAAGGAGGCTGAGGCCAGATCTAAGGGAAAGGCGAAAGAATCCCAGAAGGGGATGGCTGAACCCAAAGAAAAGGCAAGAGCCAATTCTAAGGGGAAAGCGAGAGTTTCCCAGGAGGGAAAGACGGATCTGGAAGAGAAGGGTAAAACCAACTCTGAAAGAAACGTGAAGAAAGATCTTCAAGAGAAGATGGCAGATCCGAAGGAGGAAAGCTCCGGAGGAGATGTGAAAATGACAGATCTGAAAGACAAGACTAAAGCCGAGTCAGAGGAGAAGGTCAGGAAGAAGAAGAAAGCCAAGAGGCTTGGGTCTTCGGGTCCCAAAGGGGGCGTTTCTGCAAAGAAAGGTCCTAAGAAGGACGATAAGGTTGAAGAACCTTGGTGGTCACCTTTGACCATGGAGCAGTTCAATTACTGCCGAAACCACTTAGCCAAAGAGCAAAAGATTTCCATCAATCAAGCTGTGAAGTCCTATAAGGCTTTGTTAAAAAGCAAGGAGGAACAGAAAGAAAGAATGGAGACACATTATGCTGAGGAAGAGGCTAAGTTCAAGGCCTTAATTGGCGAGCCAGTCCAAGAGGTAGACCCTGAACCAAGGGTAGAACCTGAGGAAACGGCTGCAATGGAGTGTGAGCAATACTTCGACTTTGGAAGTGCTTACGAAGCATTGGAAGGAACTCTAGAGAAGAAAGAGAACCTTGAGGAAGCAATTCCTGAGAAAGACTCGGTTAAAGAGTCCGGTGGCAAAAGGCACGATGGCAAAGGCCATGTTGGGGAAACCCAAGAGGATCTGGAAGGATCCTGGTTTTTTGATCAAGACTCATTCGAAGATGGATCCCTAAGCTGGGATGCGTCTGTAGTCTGCGGAGGACTCCTGGGCGGCATCAAACATGATGACAAGCCCCAAGTTGAGTATTTCGCAAAAAAGACAGTTGAGTATATCAAAGACCTGGAGTTTAAGCTATCAGTGATGGCTTCAGGTGAAGAGGAGATGTCTAAAATCGAAAGAGAAAGACAGCAGATATTCTCCACCACGATGTCGATTATACCAGGGGAAGTCAAAAATTATGAAGTCCCAAAGGTAGTAGTAGACATGAGCGAATCCTCGCTTGAGGAAAACGCTGTACTTCAACCGTATCTACACTGGATATCGGGGAAGTGGCCGTCTCTGAGAATTCATTCAGAAATGGTGGGAGTAGCAGCACCTTACATACATGCTGGGTTTGTAGACATCCTGGAGATCGATAGATCTGAACCAGAGTGTATGGAAACACTACCAGTATTGGTGAGGTATGTACTCGGATGCCTAGGCTATGGACCAAAGTACGCCACGGCATTGATTACTAGCACAATAAGGGAGGAAGAAGACCATCCGTTATACGGGAAGGTGATACTGCAAAATTTGCAAGTATGGAATATCCACCCTTGTGAGAGTAGACGTCTGGTGGAACCTCAACGGCAGGACCTCGATCAGAGAGGTTTATGGCGAAAGTATTATAAGGACAAAACAGTCCGAAAGGCCATAAAGGTTGAGTTCCTTAAAGATGTGTTGGAGCATGTGTTAACCCGCAAGAATGACTACTACGTGCTCTGTGACGGCATCATAACCGTCACGATTCTTCGGTCTGATCTAAGTCTCATAGACGAGGATGGCAGAGGATGCTCAACCTTCTAGATAGTTTCTGGAGGCGAGAGAACTCTGAGTTGCACCTCCGAACCGACACTTTCGAGGTTTGGAGCAAGATTGCTGATTTCACAGACAAGACCCTGAATCAGCAAATCGAGCATGATGAGAGATCCCTACAAATCTCACAACAAATACTTGAAGCGGTTCATAATCCGCCGGGACTCTCAGAGAAAGAAGGAGTTGGCAAACCCTCAAGCGCCAACGATAACAAGGAAGGAATCTCCCAAGACAGCGCATCGATGCAGACGGGAGAAGACAACTGTATAAAGTTAGACTAGGACATTTTTGTCGGTCATTAGGACCCCACTAACTTTTGCAACAGTTTAGATTCCTTTTACTTTTGAGCTGGCAAACAGTGCATTGGCACCAGCTCCTTTGTGTATATATTCACAAGCCCTCTACCTCATTTGGGGAGGCAATCTGAATAGAGAATTTTCTCTCTCAAAACTTTGAGTAAGAAATCTTTGATTGTCCTCCGGAAGAAAATCTAAAATGAGAAAGACTCGATCTCAAATCTGAGCTAAGATCTTTCTCTGATTATTCTTCGAAAGATACCTTAAGAAACCAAGAAGGTTAGAATTAATTAGAACAGATTGAGTCTAACTAAAGGTTAGATCTGCAGATCAACACCTTGAAGGATAAGTCATTATGACTAAACCTTGTAAGGCTAAGCCATCAGGCTGAACCCTTGGGATGAGGAGTGTCTATATAAGTCCCTCATATCATGGGCATTGGAATGACACAGAAGAGCCTCTCCACTGCCTTCTCTAAGTCCCTGAGAAGAAGACTCTTGAAGCTTGGTTTCTTGAGTTCTCTTGGTGCGGAAGCTTGGTGAACCCTCTGAGCGATTCGATTAAGGTACGAGAAACATCTTGTTTTTGTTATTCTTTCAATTCAGAAAGAGGATCTTGATTAAGGCAACTTAATTAAGGTGGTGCAAGTGCACGAGTCATTCTTATGACTGATTGTCCTAACCCAGATCTTTTACATTTGGATCACGGGGTTGGCAAGGATTCTACTACTGGTCTTCTCAACACCATAGTAGATCGACTCGAGAATCTATCGGCACAGATATCACAACTATCAAAGCAGATAGAGAGTTACTCTAAGAAATTAGAAGAACTGACTCTAATACAGAGTGAATTCGAGGAATATTTCCTTGAAGGTAAATCCAATCTTGGGTTTGCGGCAAGTTCGAAATACTCAAACGAGTATTCGAGGTTGGCAGAACGCCGACGACAAAGACAATTAACAAAATCTTCTTAAGTTCGATTCCTGTAAAGATTATTGGTATCAGAGCCGCTTAAGAAAAATTAAGGTTTATATTGTCTAAGAAAAATTATTTGAGATAAAAGTGAAACAGGTCACAAGTACAGGCCCCCCAGAGATACGGTTTAAACTTCAGGCTAGATCGGAAAAAACAAGTAAAGTTGATGACATATTTGATAATTAAGCCTTAAAACCCAAACCCAGAATCTAGGACTTATAAAATAGCATTAAAATGGCCAAAGCCCATTTTAAAAAAAAAATAATAATAATATATTTTTAGATCAAATAAGATTGCGATTTAATAATTTCTTTAATTCAATTAAAATCCTTTGCATAATCATGGATTAACTAATTTATAGTAATTTCCTTGTTGAACACGCTTTATCGTATTTTTTTAGTGCTCATCAGACAATCTTACCATTAGGAAAAACTCATTAAAAAATACATCACATCCCCCGGATTCCTCAAATATCCATTCACCCAACTCCAGATTTTTTGGGACGGATTGGGGGAATCGTGATCATCAATCCTCAGTTTCTCAACAAAAAAAATCAATTATATGGGGACATATACACGGATAAAAAAAAATCTCCGACATCACAAACACATCAGATCAGACGTTCGTTTCCCCTACATCTGGCGGCCATATGATTGGTCCAGCAATCAAAGCTTGAAGGAACCCCCGCTGTCGACTTGAACCCAACCAGCAGTCCGGCTTTCCTTCTCCAAGCAGCCGCAAACAGCCAGAGCTCCTGTAGCAACAGTTCACCAGCTGCGATGGACATCAGTAAAACCCAGACCAGCGACAACAACAAGTCCCAAGCTTAGCCTTTCCTATTTTCCCGTCGTCGACAATTACCAAAGCCTAAACTTCTCGCGGCTGCACATTAGCACCGCGAGAAGTCGTTTTGCAATTTGATTGACTTACCTACTTGTGCAGGACGAAAAGAAACAGGTACAAGATGACGCGACCTCATCCGGCGGAGAACCCGTCTTCTCCTAGTGTCTTTAGAATCGGTAGCGGCAAAACCCGTCTTCCCAACAATCCCCAGATCCGGAACCACAGCCGAGGTGCTGCGTTTCTTCGAGCCCAATCTCACTCTCTCTGTGCGTGTTGCTCAGTCCTTAAACGTCACGTACTTTTCTTTTTTTAATTTTAACCGTGTTTAATTATTTGTCTTCCTTTTTGTTTTCAGCAATTAAATATTTGATTGGGTTAACTGTTAATTAAATATAACTGTTAATTAAATATAACCAATTTTTTGTCTCATCGTAATCAAATTTTTAGGCAATAGTTTCTCGATGTTTAGATTGTTTTATTTTGTCATCAGTCCTTTTTAAGATTACATATACATATAAAAAAACAAAACAAAAAAAATATTTTACTTGGAATTTCAATTTTTGTCCACGTAAGAATATTTTAAATAACAAAAATTGATTTTAATTTGAAATTTCAATTTTTGTCCACGAGAGTTTTGATAAAATATTAATATCAATCTTAGTTAAAGTTCGAAATTATTTTAATCGTGGCCACTTTCGAATTATTTTAATCAGACGACTATAATCCTTCTGTTGTTTTCTTTTATCGATTAATATATTCCAACAAGTTATTTTATTTAAAAAAAAAGAAAATAATTATCTGAGTTATTTTGTTAAACCGAATGTGATTATTTTTATCATTCAAAGTTATTATGGTATGTTACTTACACACCCGCCCAATTTCCTTTTTGATTTACTTAAAAAAAACCACGACAATTTCAAGGATTCGACAAAGCGACCCCGAAGACAAAGCTCGAAGACTGGAGGTGTGTAGGGAACAAACCGTGGTCTCGAAAGCGACCCAACTGACAAGTCCTGCCGATGTAAAGCCATCCCGACGGGCTTCAGGTACATGAGGGAGGTATGGGCCTCTCGATTTTTTTTATTTCCACATGTGACGAAGGTTTATCGTTGCATCATGTTTGTAAAATAAATCAACATGAGTTCGCGCCCAAAAGCCCGAATCGGGTCCAACGCTCGTAAAGTAAAGAATGAGTCCGGAGTGATGCCCGGATCGGGTCCAACACCCGTTAATTAGAAGTAATTTTTTTGGAGCAAATGCGACCTTTTCGCGTAAGAGTTAGTAATTAAGGATCCTCGAACAACTGTTTTTTTCCGACTTAAAATAGATTTTTTAAATAAAGTCGGTGGCGACTCCGTTAGCAACACAAAGCTATTTTACACGAAGTCATCATAGACGGGTGAAGACGACACGGGCTGCTCCCGGAACCTCCTGAAGCTTCCTTCTCTAAAATGTCTGGGCAAGCCTGATTTGGAATCGAGGAAGGGTCTACCCTGGTCTCTTCCGTAGCGCCCGACACTCGAGTCGAGGCATCGACCGGATGGGCCCGAGGAAGCAGACTCGGATCCTCAGATCGTTCGAACTGCCACACGCGTGCTAGGTTGAAAGGCGTCCATACACTCCGATTAAGAGGAGCCAGATGAATGAAACGTATCTTCGTGTTGTTCGAGCCGAGCGAGCACGAATTCGAAATTAGAATTTAGTTAACTAGTTTCTTAGGATAATTGCCTCTAACGTAAAATCAATAAGTGAATAAATAAATGGTTAAAAAATAAATTTAAATGTGATAAAATTTTAATTAGTCGAACAAACGCATAGGTCAAGAACGTAGAATTCGTCAGTGGCAATGGAGTCCCATACAAAGCAACAGCCCCGGCTTCGACAATCATCGCGAACCAGAACGGGGAAAATGGACTACCGAAGTAATGGAAACAGTGGGAAAACATCTAGTAAAATGGAAGTGGTTAGGTTACGGAGAAACATGACATGGATATGTTGTCTATCTCGGATATAGCTCGGAAATGGAAGCCTCGTTGATCGAGGATGTGCCTGCGTAGTTTCGGGAGCAGCTGGCTTCAATTGTCCTTGTTCTGGAGCTCGTGCCCGTGAAGAATGCTGGTTGTGTCGGTACTGGAAGAGTGATGGAGTGATGGTCGAGCCAGCGGATCACCGAAATCATCTCCGGTCTGTTTTCTGCCTTCTCTTGTACACATAGCAAACCAATGTGAATGCATCTCAGGATGTTTGCACTATAACCAGATGAGACTGCAGGATCCACGATGTCCGATATGTTCCCTTCTCTCCAATTCGTCCAAGCCTGTAAAATCCCATGTTCAAGCATCAAAAGGATGAAAGGGGTCGTGAATTTGAAGAAGTTTCGAAAAGTTTCGGAAGTCATAGCTTCCTCACCTGGCATATCAACATCTCGTAATCTTCTCCTGAAACATCGGCTAGGTTTCTTCTCCCACTAATGATTTCGAGGACCAAGACCCCAAAACTAAAGACATCTGACTTTACCGAAAACTTCCCACGTGCTGCGTACTCGGGAGCCATGTATCCGCTGCAAAATGAAATTCAACTAAATAGGCAACGATTCAAAGCCTTTTGATAATGCCTTGGACTTGAACTGGTTATGATACTTACAAGGTGCCCATGATCCTGTTTGTGTTTCCCTGAGTTTCATTGAGCTCGAACAGTCGAGCCATGCCAAAATCTGATATTTTAGGATTCATGTCCATGTCCAACAATATGTTACTGGCTTTTAGGTCACGATGGACAATTCTGAGCCTTGAGTCTTCATGTAGGTAAAGAAGCCCCCTAGTGATGCCTGTTATTATCTTGTAGCGGGTGTCCCAATCGAGGACCGTGCGTTTAAGGGGATCTGCATATTGACCGAAGTAGAACAACTGATAACTGGATAGATCCGTTAAAACCAAACTATATAAGTTCGATTAGATACAACTCTTACCAAATATAAACTTGTCGAGGCTAGCATTGGGCACAAAGTCATATACAAGAAGCCTCTCGACCCCTTCCAAGCAATACCCGAGTAGCCTGACCAAGTTCCGGTGTTGGAGCCGCAAAAGTAGCCGTGCCTCATTCTCGAATTCAGATTCCCCTTGTCCGGAATTCTGAGAGAGCCGCTTCACTGCAGTCTCTTGGCCGCTGGGAAGCTTACCCTGTAAAAAAATCAGCCAGCGAAGATTAGTTGTTTATGTTCCAGAATTTAGATGCCACTGCGAGATTAAGCCCACTCACCCAGAAAACAGAACCGAAACCACCCTGTCCGAGCTTATTGGCCTCTGAAAAGTTCTCGGTTGCAGCCCTGATGGTTTCAAGATCAAACTGCGGAGACTCCGGTATGACGACATCAGCACTGATAAATTCTGCAAACATAGGCGCTGGTACTCAACGGAACTACTCGGAAAAATTAAAAGAGAAAACAGGACAGGACTTTGCGGAATTAGGTAGGATACTTTTGGATTGGCTCTTTGGGAGTATCGTCCATTTCACTATCAATAGAAGGACGCAGAAGACGACAGCGGAACCGCTTAAAGCACCAACTATAATCCATGTCTTGGAATAGTGATTCCCAGGGACTGCTTTTACTGTTGAAATAGGAGGAGATGGAGGTGTGAGAGGAACCTCGGAGTTGAAGAAGGGGTATGTCTCGAACCTTGATATGCAGCTAGGCATCAGTAAACTTCCAATTACTCTGCCTCGTGGTGAACTCCATGTATCTTCCCCGAGGCATTTACTGCATTGGTGTTCGCTCAGATCAGGGCTGCACTGGACCATCCCATACAAGTTGTACGAATCCTCAGTATCAATCCCTGTCGCATACTTCTGAACCGGACCACCTTAGCAAGAGAGCAGACAAATGTTATGTTTAAGTGGGAAGGTTGTGGCTGCTTGACGGATTTCATTCAAAAGTTCCGCAGCTAAACTGTCCCAACCATAATCTCACCTGAGGCGGCTTTACTTCGCAGCCTATCCAACAACAGCAAGAGTGCCGCCCTGTATCCCTCATCCGTTGCATCCTCAATAAACCGTTGATCGGCAGACACATCCATTTTCAGGACACCGTATAACTGAACATTCGAATATCGGATCCAACATTTATCGACAAACTGGGCGGCCTGCTTGTTCGTCGGGCAGTGTTGCCTAATGTGGAAAGCAGCCCCGCCGAGACAAACCTGGCAGGCATCGCCCGTGATGTCGCCGGAGCAGACCCCAAGCACCTGGATGTCATTGGGATCCCATGGCCGGCTCGCGGACGCGTTAAAGAGCCTATACTTCAGGACGTCTGACCTTATCGGGGTGATCAACCCTAGCAGGGACTCGAGGGTCTTCCCGTAGGTCTCGTTGGAAGTGAAGTTCCCGCCTTGGCCGTTACAAATTTGAGCTTGTCCATCGGCAGGACCGAGGAGCAAAGAGAAGGGAAGGAGGATCGCGACGAGGATGAAGAAGGCAAGGGTGGGAAGCTTCAAAGGTTGTGTAGGTACTGGTCTTGCCATCTCCATCCTCCTCTTCTTGATATAAGGGGAAAGGAAACTTTGGGTTGTGAGAATGCATATTTTTTTTAGTAGACTTTTGACATCATGCTATTCCCATTTTCGTACGTCAAGAAATTGGAGAATGAATGATTGGGTTAGAGGTCAACGCATGTCTTTGTAATATCCTAAAAAAAAAACATTATATATATATATATGTGGAAAAAGTAAAAGTGAATATTTTCATTCACAAAATTTTAAATTTCTCATTTATAAATATTTTTTTAATTATTTATAATCTTTTCACTCGTAACCCAACCACTGCCTTAGAATTAGGGTAAAAAATGGACATTGATTTGTCGAACTCTCTATTCTGATTGTCCAAAGCGAACCCATCAAAATAAAATTCATAATACATAAAATAAAAGAAAAATATTTAAGCCGGTCGATCCGGGTAGGGTAGTAAGTTTCGAACCGAGACCTCCTTAAAGGAATCAAAACTCCTTACCATTTTGATCATGTTGGTGAAGATTAATTACCTTGCCGTGTTGAATGTGCTTCTAGGATTGGCACAATCTTCGGATTTTGAATTGACTCATTTAAACGTACTTTTTACAGCGCTCGTCTTTTAAAGCAACAGTGGGCGATTAATGATTAGGTGAGACGGATCTCACCAGGCATGATAAGGAATATAGCCACGTGTCTTCTGGTTATGAATGCCCTTTACTTTAAGGGAATTGGGCAGAAAAATTTTGTCCATCGCGATCGACAAATCAAAGATTCTACTGTCTCGACAGCAGTTGTGTGCAAGCCTCGTACATAATAGCTGGAAAGAGAAATTTGAAGATTTTCAGTTTCTCCACCTTCCTCCGTAGCGTTGAACTCAATCCGATTGTCGATCGAAAGTTAATAAAAAATAAGGAGACAAAGAATTTTCGTGGTTCGGTCAATCGACCTACGTTCACGGGCGGAAAAGAAGGTTTCATTATATTGAGACCCTCTCTAACCCCATCAATCTATCATAACCAACACTCATTTTCTTTGCACTCGTCTCTCCTTTTCATTCGATTTGTATGGCACCTATTTATAAAATAGATAGCCCCAAAGATATTAGAAATTTGGCAGGTAAATATATTATGTGATATAATCAAATATCACCTAATATATTCCTCCAAGGATATATTATCTCAGCTTTCGTATATAACGAACTAATCAAATATTCTCCAAATTGTAATAATATGAATTCGAGCCATAAAATCCTAACAGGTGAAGGATGATGAGTGTCGGTTCTCGATGATAATATTTTATCCCAATGCACGGGACGGATTAGCGAAGTTAGTGGAGAAGGCGTCGTCGGAAGATGGATTCCTCGATCGGCACTTGCCCAAGAAGGATGAAAAGATAATACTCTGGCGAATTTCCCATCCAAAAACAAGAGCAAATTTGATGCTTCGAGGATGTGACTGACACTTCCATTTATGCTGACTGGAGATTTTTCTCCAATAGCGTATTGTCGGGGGGATGACTACCTCGGTGGAGAGCTTGTTTCAAGTGTCTTGTGTTGAAGTCACCGAAGAAGGCACAGAGGCCACTTCCTTATATGTTATGAGGACAGTTTCCTCATGTCGATATCAGAAATCGACAAACTTCAATGCGGAGCACCCTTTCCTGTTCTTCATCATGGAACGCAACTCGGGGGGTGATTCCTTTCGTCGGTCAGGTCCTTAATCCTCAAGATGGCCGATGGGATGGTATTGTGAAGGCTATTCACTTTCTGGAATCTACAGATTGAAACCTAACACTAGTTCTGATGGGAATTACAAGCAGCTTCCTCAGTTTAGATATTTGTTACAAATATCAAAAATCAAAATGTAATTCTGGAAAGTATTTCGCATCCTGCACTCTTTGCTTATTTTGTGTGGTGTGGTTAAAACATTGCAAGGATGTAGCATTTCTTAAGCATTTTGATTAGCCAGGTGCACTTCTCCAGGTGAGGTGATGATGACCTTCCTCTCTAGGCAGATCACTATCCTTCAGAGGATAGCCACTGGTAAGTTTGGATCGAGCATGTTTGTATGATCATCGCGGTCTCAGTTGAAATGAGCAAAGGCGGAGCACAGTCACCCAGAAGTACGAGTTTTCGGATCGAGCCTAGTGCGGCAATGTTGGTGGAGCGTATGATGGTTGATTCCTTAATATGTTTCGGATCAAAAAACATAACAGGTGGTGGTCCCAGGATGATTGGTTTAACAGCAATCTTAAATAACACGCTTCTCGATTACATCAATTGGCTCCTCGCGTGGACTAAGTGCACAGTAGCGATGCTAGGTTAGCTGCATTGTCATTATCTGTAAGGCTGTAAAAAAGGTCAGAAGAACCCCAGCTTCGAAGCGCAAGGGGTCATAATCATTTGGAACAGTCTGCTCGTTTGGACCAAATAGCGAACAGAAATTCCGCCGGTATTTGAAGAAAGATTATTAGTTGACAATGCATTCGACACTTGATCTGTGCTGGATTTGGAGAGGAATAAAAAATCGATAGTAATCTAGCAATTACGGGTATACGCCGTCGGGGTAATGTTCTCTGCAGTAAGACTTTCTATTTTATTTCCAGTCATATCCGAAACCGAAACTTGAGGTGGTTCATCGATGAATAATTGAGGCGCATTGATAGCAATGACATTGTGAAAGAACTGAAGCAAATGAAGAACTATTAGCATTTTATGTGGACCTCGATTCCTCGTTTAACTCAATCCGAACCAAATCTCTCGGGTTCTCATCCATGATTATCGAACACATGACAAGCGCAGAAAATGCTATTTGTTGAAGCGAGACATCCGTATTTGTAGGGAAGGACTCTGTCCTTTGGCCGCAGACCAGAAGAGGGGCCTTCAACTCCGTCACCATCACTTCATCGCAGGATACTTAGACTTGTATGTGAAAGTAGGAGCATTAAATGGAGAGGAGATCCCCATGAAGCCTAGAGGCTGCGTGGGGTGATATTTAGGTATCCAATATATGGACAGGGATACTCGAGTTGCAGAGGTTGGAGGCCGGTGCGTAGAGGTGGCAGAACTCCAGTCATGCTTCAGGGAGGGATCGCCTTGCTTGTGCAGGGCCTTCGAGGTTAGTGAATACTTCGGCCAGCTGACTTATAGAATTTGCAGCAGGTTCCTATTTCCAGGTTGGCAGAGGGAGGTTTTCCGATGATTAAGAATTTCAGAGCAAGGGGATGTGAGTCGGTCTGCCCTGGCGTTTCAAGTGCCTGGGAGCAGCTGTGAGGAAGAAGGAAGTTGGAGAGAAGAGGCTCTGTTTTTCTTCGTCTGTCCTACATGCAACAAAAATGGTTTCTAGCAGCTAATACTTAACCCCGAGCCAAATCTGAATTCGAGAAATGATTATTAAAGCATAAGCACCCCATAAAATAAAAGAGAAGAAGAGCTGAAGGTAAAATGAGATTGATCTCGTGCAGTACCATTAGAATCTCATTCCCAATCACGAATTTATCAACACCGCTTAGTTTACGGAGAATTTTCTTCATGGTGCCATAGATAGCAGAGAAGGTTCTGCTACACTCGAAACAAGCTTGTTATAGCAGTAACAGTTCTAATGCTACCGAGTTACGAACGACCTAAGACGTACATTTAGCAGCAAAAAGACCTTCAGCCATAATGAATACATATGTTTAATATTTGAACCTTGGGGCACATATGCACGCACTTAGTAAGAGTATCAGACAGAGAAAGGATATACAAACCTTGGCAAAGAGAAGGGCTGAAAATGTACCAAAAACACTAAACAAGTTCCAGATAATTTAAGTTAATCCAGCCAGGAACTGCCTCATTTAAAAGGATAATTCAGTATGACTTTCGCAGCTTTTGATCCTCTCGGGTAGCCTAGAATATCTGCTGCAACTTTGAGCACCTCCTGTGCGTCGGCTTCTTTTAGGGATAGGCCAGGACGCCTCCACGACCGTTTAGCATTGATGATCATCTTCTCCAACACGTGCGCATCTCGGAGCAGGACTTTTATCAGGAATAGCCAAGACATTGGTTCAGCACCATGATGGGCTGGGAAACCTATGATCTCAATGTTCCTGATGCAGACAGTCAATCTATTCCAGGATTTAAATTTGTTACAGAAAGGATCCTCATTCATAGGAATCGCCTGCAAACAGAAAAGCGAGGTAAGAACTAAGTAAACTCGCATTCCCCCAACTTGAGGAATGCCAAAAGCCTAGGAGACGAACAATTGGTAGAACAAAGGCGCCAAACAACATGGGTTCTTCAAATCTCTTCCATTCATTACAAGACAGGATTTTAGTAACCATTAAGGTACTCCACGGCCCATGCCCCAAGTTATTTTTTGTTTCTCCAACCATTTGTTTACGGGTTACATAAAAGTTGTGTCTAGCTAACATTTCGAACACATGACAAACAAACCAATAAAAGGATAACAGCACGAGTACCAAAAGATAAATTAAATGTACAGCATAGTTCTTTGTGAACATCACTTCCAAGTAACAAAACAAACCGGACATCCTCAGTCAGTATTAATACCAGAAACATACCCTGGATTGTATTTTGGGAGTGAAATCGATTATCAATGTTTCTACATTTGTAGCACACTCCAACACTTCTGCTATTCGTCCAAGAGAATACTGGTCGGCTAAAGTCGTGATAGTCAGGTGTCGACATTTCAGTTGCGAAGAGAAATCCCCATTCCCCTTGTAATTATGGAGATCCTGGAAGTGCACCAAACAAAGAACAGTGATATCCTCCCTAAAGTTAGGACAGCCATCAAATAAAACATATGTACATATGTTGTGATTTAAGGCAAAGAAATGTCAGGAGATGAGATTATGTAAACATTTCTATTTCATTTCTATGAAATTCCCAGAAGAAAACTACTAAAATTAACTAATACGACACAAGGCAAAGAAACGTAAGGAGGTGAGATCATATAAGCATTTCCACTTGTCATTGCAATTCCTGTAATAAAACTAGTAAAATTAACCTAACCATGAGCCAAATCCAAACTCGAAAGATGTTGGGCCGAGCATAAGCACACCAGAGCAGTAAAACAGGCAAAGACCTGAAGGTAAAGTGAGATGGATCTCGCACCGTACCATTAGAATCTCGTTCCCTATCACGACTTTATCGACAAAGCTCAGTTTACTAAGAATTCCCTTCATGGTGCCGGAGACTATATTCGAATTAGTTTCATCGATTTGCAAACTGAAATTCAACTCAACGTCAACCAGAGACATTACTTGCCTCAGCACAACAACTTCCTTTCCCTCCCACTGGCCCAGCAGCCGCATGGACCTCAAGTGAGGGATAAAGATTTCCAAGCAGAAGTTCTTGCGACTACGGTTCTCATCCTCCTCATATATATAATGCGCGTATGGATTATAGTACCTACGGATAACCAACTCCTTCATCGTCTTCGAGAAGATCCTGATACAATTCATACCATAGCAAGCTTCTAATGTCAGGGATTCCAATAGGGGAGACCCCTCCAAAACCCCATTAATAACTTCATCCACCATCTTGGTATGGTGAACACTCAACACCTTCAGCGAACTCCAACTTATCATCCCCAAATTACCATTAGTAAAGGATGGAAACCCACACGACTCCAGCCGAAGCCTCGTCAGGGATTCGCACTGCAGCAATGCCCTCGGCAAGATGTAGAAGTCATCGTCATCCAAATCATCCTTGTCAACTTCGATGCGCAAGTCCTCGACGCGGCGGCCAACGGCGAACCTAATCCAACGGTCGACTCTCTCCTTCATGTTGGCAGAGTAGTTCAGGCGGAGGAGGTGGAGCTTGCGAATAGCCGGGGACGTGCACATGAGCAAGAACTGGCCCACGTAGTCGAGCCCATCCTCATACTCGTATCCAAAATCGACTGAGACGGCCGAGGTTTGGGTCCAGAGGGAGTACCAGCGCCTGGAGAGGGCGCTGGTCTTGACGACGTCCTCGATGTCGAGGAAGGAAAGCACGTGTAAAATTATGGAATCTGGAAGGGCGCTGATGAGGTCGTCGCCCGCCGCCGCATCGGACGGACGTGATCGTTTCCTGGTGCTTGTACTTCGAGAAGCCGAACGCGGAGGATCGCCGGCCTCCTCCATGGTTGCGGCGGGAGCGCCTCCGGTCGAGAGCGGGAAGAATCGCCGCCCTTTTATATTTGGGCCGAAGTTGACCTGATGGTGAGTCGGCCCAACTAAAAGGACAACAAATCACGCATGACTGAACAAAATGAGTTTCATACTAATTAAGCATTTATAAAACTAAATAAATTAATTAATTTTTCTTATAATATTTATAAAAAAGTTTGAAAAGTATTTGCTTGTTGAGTTTTGGGTACGATGTATAAAATAAGGTTTAATTTAGGAAAATGTTATGAATTTAATTGTATAATAAAATGTTACAAAAAGTAATGGAAGATAAATACTATGGCCAAATAACCTAAAAAGATAAAATATTAGGTTTCTTTGAAGGAAACTTTTTTTATTAATATTAATTTGATATAAGTTTGATACATCTAGGATGGTAGGTATTATTAACTCAAGAATGTGAAAATTTAAAATTAAATTTGCGCACTAAATATTTATAATTTATTAATGTAAGAGGTTTAATGTTTATCTTAATTTAACACTTTTTTTATTTTTTATAGTTTGATTTCAAGCATCTAAAAAATTCATAAATAAATGAATATTAACTAGATTTTTAAATGTAATGTAATAGTATACAACAAAATATTTTCCGAATGATATTCCCGCTCGTACGTATATTTTTCGCGCGAATCAAATATTTCTAAGGGCCCGATTATAGAAAATCATAATGAAAATAGGGAAAACATATAGAAAAACAAATGAGAGACCGGAAGAACATGAAAGGCCAGAAAGATGCTTTCGGTCGTGCATTATCAATCAATTCTCACGAAATACAGCAGACGAGTTTCGTGACATACATATATTGTCTACCTCGGATATAGCTCGGACGTGGAAGCCCCGTTGATCGAGGATGTGCCTGCGTTGTTTTGGGAGAAGTTGGCATTGATTTTTCTTGACTTTCTATCGCACACGGAAAGGATGTTGTAGCCGGAGCTCGTGCTCGTGAAGAATGCCGGATGTGTCGGCACTGGAAGAGTGACGGAATGATGATTGAGCCAGTGAACCACAGAAGTCATCTCTGGTCTGTTTGCTGCATTTTCTTGTGCACATAGCAGACCGATGTGAATGCATCTCAGGATGTTTGCGCTACAACCAGATGAGACCGCGGGATCCACGATGTCCGATATGTTCCCTTCTCTCCAATTCTTCCAAGCCTGCGACATCCCATGTTCAGGCATCGAAAGGATGAAAGGGGTCGTAAACTTCACGAATTTCAAAAACTTTCAGTAGTTGTAGTTTCCTCACTTGGCCTATCAACATCTCTGGATCTTCTCCAGAAACATGAACTAGGTTTCTTCGTCCACTAACGATTTCGAGGACCAAGACCCCGAAACTAAAGACGTCTGACTTTACCGAAAATTTTCCGCGTGCTGCGTACTCGGGAGCCATGTATCCGCTGCAAGCCAAAATTCAACTAAATATGTGACAATTCACAGCCGAGGAAAACTCCAAGTGGCCTTGAACTGGTTATGATACTTACAAAGTTCCCATGATTCTGTTCGTGTTTGCCTGAGTTTGATCGAGCTCGAACAATCTAGCCATGCCGAAGTCTGATATTTTAGGATTCATGTCCATGTCCAACAATATGTTACTGGCTTTAAGGTCACGATGGATTATTCGAAGCCTCGAGTCTTCATGTAGGTAAAGAAGCCCCCGGGTGATCCCCATTATTATCTTGTATCGCGTATCCCAGGCAAGTTGCGTCCTTTTAAGAGGATCTACGTATTAACCGACGTAAACTGAGTGACATCCGGTTAGATCCGTTAGTTCAAATTATATGAGTAAGAGATGAACAGGAAAAATCATACCAAATATGAACTTGTCGAGGCTAGCATTGGGCACAAACTCGTATACAAGAAGCCTCTCGACCCCTTCCAAGCAGTAGCCGTGTAGCCTCACCAAGTTCCGGTGTTGGAGCAGCAAAAGTAGCCGTGCCTCGTTCTTGAATTCAGATTCCCCCTGTCCGGAATTCTGAGAGAGCCGCTTCACCGCAATCTCCTGTCCGCTAGGAAGCTTACCCTGTGAAGAAGACGAACATAGACTCCTGTCTCTTATACACATCTAGATGTGTATAAGAGACAGAGCCTCACCAAGTTCCGGTGCTGGAGCAGCAAAAGTAGCCGTGCCTCGTTCTTGAATTCAGATTCCCCCTGTCCAGAATTCTGAGAGAGCCGCTTCACCGCAATCTCCTGTCCGCTAGGAAGCTTACCCTGTGAAAAATTAGCCGAACAAAGACTCGTCGTTAATTACAAAGGATACCGATACCACTGAGAGATTCACTCCACTCACCCTGAAAACAGAACCGAAACCTCCCTGTCCGAGCTTGTTGGCCTCTGAAAAGTTCTCGGTTGCCGCCCTGGTGATGTCAAGATCAAACTGCGGAGACTCCGCTATGACGACATCAACTTTCACAACTTCTGCAAACATAGGAAAGGTGAAAGGGGCTATTCCAAAAAAAAAAAACAAAGAAAACAGGACCAAACTTTGCAGAATCATGTCGGTTACCTTTTGATCGGCTCTTCGGGCGAATCTTCCTTTTCACCATCAATAGAAGAAGGACGCAGATGACGGCAGAGGAACCGCTTAAAGCACCAACAATAATCCGTTTCTTGGAATTGTGATTCCCAAGGACTTCTTTTACTGTAGGAATCGGAGGAGGAGATGGAGGTGCGAGAGGAACCTCGGAGTCGAAGAAGGGGTACGTCTCGAACCTTGATATGCAGCTAGGCATTAGTAAAGTTCCAATTACTTCACCTCGTGCTGAACTCCATGTATCTTCCCCGAGGCATTTACTGCATTGTTGTTCGCTCAGATCAGGGCTGCACTGGACCATCCCATACAAGGTGTACGAATCACCAGAAGTGTTACCCGTCGCATACTTCTGAATCGGACCACCTTCGGAAGAGAAAATTTCAGACAAGATTTATGTTAAGCGGGAAGCTGTAGCTCTGTGGCTGCGTGATCAATTTCATTCGTAAGTTCTGACAACTATAATCTCACCTGACACGGCTTCACTTCGCAGCCTACCCAACAACATCAAGAGTGGCGCCCTGTATCCCTCATCCGTTGCATTCTCAATATACCGTGTATCGACAGACATGTCCATTTTCAGGACACCGTATAACTGAACGTTCGAATATCGGATCCAACATTTATCAACGAACAGGGCGACCTGTTTGTTCATCGGGCAGCTCCGCCTGACATGGAAAGCAACCCCACTGAGACAAACCTGGCAGGTGTCACCCGTCATATCACCGCTGCAGACTCCAAGGACCTGTATATCGTCGGGATACCTCGGCCGGCTCGCAGACACGTTAAAGAGCCTGTATTTCAGGATGTCGGAACCTTTCACGGTAATCGACCCGAAAAGGGAATTGAGGGTCTTCCCGTAGGTTTCGCTGGATGTGAAATTCCCGCCTTGGTCGTTACAAATTTGATACTGACCATTGGCAGGACCGAGTAGCAAAGAGAAGGGAAGGAGGATCACGGTGGGGATGAAGAAGAGCAGGTTAGGAAGCTTCAAAGGTTGTGTATATGGAGGTTTTGCCATCTCCATCCTCCTTGAGGCAAAACAAATAGGAGGCTATGAAAAATGCAGATTCTTTTAGTAAATTTGACTTCATGTCGTTCCCATTTCTTTTCCCACCTGAAAAAAAAAGAATTCATATTAAATTATTGATACAATATTTACTAATTAAATTTTTATTTAAATTTTTTTAAAAAAATTAAATGTATTTACTTGTCCAATCCAAACATATATCTTGTTACGTATAGTTCTTACCATATCTTTTTAGGTAAGGCCGTTCTTACATCGCTCTCTTTGCCGAACGCTCGTATTAGAGCTTCGTTGGGCTAAGGTAGTAGAAGTTCCGTGTTCGGTCCGCTCTCGTGCATTCGTATGACTTGTCTTAAGAAGACGCTACCCCAAATTCTGAATCGTCCTCGTCCAACTGTGTTGAAGTTCGTATCTAGTTCGAAATAAATAATTTATCACTCCTAAGTCATTATCTCAAATAGTGACTTTGAATTTATAAAGAGGTCGATATTTGACGTAACGATTCTGGCTAAAATGGGAACAAACGTCTCAAATATCGATTTCGTGGATCCTCTTTTACTAACAAAGATTTTGCCCAACACAAAAATTTCCAAATCTCACAAGATTGATATTTGAAACGACGACTTTGCGCATTTTAGCTTTTATTTGAGACAACAATATAGTGGTGATATTTAGATAATTTCGAAAACTCGAATTTTCGTCAAACAGATGTTCCGGTTTGAATGGAATGGATTTGTTGTTTTTTTTTTCTCAACTCCCCTCTAGGGCTTTGTTCTCGAGTTTTACGTTGAAAAAACGAATTGAAAATAAACTCCTTGAATGAGTCAAATTAGTGGTGCTGAGAAAAATATGAAAATGATGGGAAAAATGAATCCAACAATAAAAATAAAAATCATGTATCATCTCTCTGCCTTTGGGTTGGTTTGACATGGGGAAAAATGTGTATCAATTTGTCAAACTCNTAATAATAATAATAATAATAATAATAATAATAATAATAATAATAATAATATAATTTATCATTTATAGTACATAAAATATAAGAAATTTATTTTTTAAAAAATTGCATAACCGAAAAAAAAATAATGAAGAAGACAAAATCAAAGAATTTGACACGGTTGGTTTTATTTAAAAAATATTTAATTTTTTTTTTCTACGAATCGAAATTGAACATTTATTGTTAAGGGTACTCTTTTTGTCATGTCCTCTCACAAGTGGATGATTCATGAGGGGTTGAAACTTATCCAAAGAATTTAAGACTTTGAGGGAGATCATGAATGGAACTTATGCAAAAATACTAGTAGAAATGCTGAGGGTTTGGACCGGATCGAACTTTAGCTTGTCGTGTCCGAATCGTACCTAGACACAAACCCGATTTACTTCCCGTTTTACCATGCCTTACCGAAGGATATACCTCGGAATTTTTACGCGACGCGAAAAATACGTGATTTCGAGTTAAGAACCAAGTATGAAATACAATATGATCTCACTGAATCGGCTTGATATGCCAGATTCCCGTAAACTTCTTCGGCTCAACCATGAGATAAGATTCCAGTTTTACGACACCACATAGCTGAATGTTGCGAATATCGAATCCGACATTTGTTCTCGAACAGAGTGGCCTGTTTCTTCATCGCATAGACATTTCGGACCCGGTTGGCAGCTCCCTTGAGGCAATTCCTGCAGGCATCACCCGTGATATTGCCACTGCAGACTTCGAGAACCTGGATATCATAAGGGTACTGCGGCCGGACCGCGGAGACGTTGAAGAGCCCGGACATCAGGTTGTCGGAACTTATCGTGGCAACTGACGCTGAAGGGAATCGATGGTCTTCCCGTAGCTTAGTTATTAACTTGGGCCTCAATGGGCCATATCAATACAACTTGAAACGGCCCAATAATTTAGAAGTTGGGCCGAGGTCGCGCAACTCTATTTTCTTACAAACTTGTTAGTACATTTGAGTTCTAGTCATTCCAGATCGTCCGCCGGCTCCCACGAGGACCACGATCCGGCCATTTCTTATCATTACGACGATCGGAAAAGGCTGGTACAACGTGATTATTATTTGCATGGCTACATGCAATAAGTTCATCCGCACGCTTCGAATCTCGATACTATTCTTTCGTGACTCTCATCATATGAAAGAACGATCGACTCTCTCCAAAGATGCTGCAATGAATAGTTTGAAGTTCCGGTTGAATACTGCTTAACGAGTTTTCGTGACGCATGTGTCGATCACATCTTCTGCTTCCTCGTACCAAGCTGAACTCATGGATTCCCTTTAACCAATCCGGCAATCCAGTCCCACCAACTAGTGGAATTCCTTGCCTCCGATGTCAATCCCTTAGACTATTCTCGGTCATCAGCGTCAATAACGTAGTTCGAGTTCCAGTGTCGTCGTGGCGGCCCATGCCGCTCGAATTCCAATCTTCCTACGGCAACCTGCATCAATCAAGGTCATAAATGATAGAGTCTTCCTCTACGCGGTTTCTCGATGACGATCCTAATGTGTCTATGATGAATGAATTATAAATCTTTCAATGCCTCACGCAAACAATAGTTGCAATTTACTTGACTATTCTTGAAAGCGATAGCCAGCTGGAAAGGACACCGTTTTAAAAGCCGAAGACAAAGACGAAAGCGAAGGCTAAGACTTGGCTTTCAGCCATAACTTCCAAATCTTTGTAAGCGTGCCTTCCGACCTAGCACGCGCGTGGCGGTTCGAACGACCCGAGGATCCGGGCCCACTCCTCAAGGCCCAACCGGTCGACGTCACGACTCGGGCGTCGGACGCTGCGAAAGGGAATTGGTTGATCCCTCCCTAGGTTCCTAACTGGGCCTGCTCGGGCCCTCGCCAACCGTCCCTGTTTTCCTAAGAGGCGGCGGGCGAAAGGCAGAGCATTATCCGAAGAAGGAACTTTCGGGAGAAATCGGGAGCGGCTCGTGTCGTCCGTTCCTCATCCAAAATGGCTCCGTAAAATTGTTATCGTTTAACCTAGGTAAACTATACGGAGTCGCCACCGACTTAGTTTTGAAAACTGGTTTAAGTCGGAAAACCAGAGTAGGATTCGGGGATTCCTATTTATTAACTCTTACATTCTAACAGGCGAAAAAGGAGGTAGCGTTTGCTCCAAAAGATTTGTTATTGTTTAACGGGTGTTGGACCCGATCCGGGCATGAGTCCGGATTCATGACAATGTTTTATGGGCGTTGGACCCGCTTCGGGTTTTTTGGGCCCGAACTCATGTGTGTTTGGCAAACAGCATACGACAATAAGCCTATGAGTCTAAGGCATGCGGCCAAGCACAAACAATTATTTAGATCAAAGGGGGCGGGGAAGGATGGTCACCGTGGGCCTATGCACTTGGGCCCACGGCCCGTTACATGTGGAAATAATGAAAAACGGAAGGCCCGTACCTCCCTCATGTACCTGAGGCCCGCCGGGATGGCTTTACATCAGTCGGGCTCGTCAGTTGAGGCCGCTTTCGAGATGTGCTTCCACCATGGGTTTCCTCGTGCGCCTCTAGTCTTCGAAATTCGTTTTGTCGAACTCCCGTGAAGCTCGATTGATTTTCATGCAAATCAAACCAGAATACGGTGGTAAGAAAATTCTAATTGTATATTTGAAACAATTAAAATTAACTATCGTAAGTCGGAGTGAGACTTACGGTGCGTTGTATGGCCCGTTGATGTCGATCTTCCGTGATGTCGGAAGATAACGGGGCGTTATGTGACCCGTTGATATTGATCTTCAGTGATGTCGAAAAATGGATGTCTCTTGGTAATGAATTCCTCGTTGTTTTACATGCAAAACAAAGGAAAGGAAAGAGATGTACAAAGCCTTAGTATCGATTAAAGAGATCGGCACTTGCCCAAGGACGATGAAAAGATAATAGTCAGCGAATTTCCCATCCCAAAACAAGAGCACCAAATTTGATGCTTCTCTTTATGTGAAGAGGATGCGACTGACACTACATTTATGCTGACCGGAGATTTTTCTCCAATAGCGTATTGTCCGGGGAATAACTACCTCGGTGGAGAGGTAGTCACCGAAGAAGGCACATAGACCGCTTCCTTATATGTTATGAGGACAGTTTCCTCATGTCGATATCAGAAATCGACGAACTTCATTGCAGAGCACCCTTTCCTGTTCTTCATCATTGAACACAACTCAGGGGCGATTCTTTTCATCTGTCAGGTCCTTAATCCTCGAGATGGCCGATGGCATGGTATTGTGAAGGCTATTCACTTTCTGGAATCTACAGATTGAAACCTAACACTAGTTCTGATGGGAAGTACAAGCAGCTTCCTCAGTTCAGATATTTGTTACAAATATCAAAAACCAAAATGTAATTCTGGAAAGTATTTTGCAACCTGCACTCTTTTCTTATTTTGTGTGGTGTATTTACGAAGTTACAAGGATGTAGCATTTCTTAAGCATTTTGATTAGCCAGGTGCACTTCTCCAGGTGAGGTGGTGATGACCTACCTCTCTGGATAGGTTATCCAGGATCACGATCCTTCAGAGGATAGCCACTGGTCTATTTGGATCAAGCGGGTTTGGATGATTGTCGCAGTCTGCAGTCTTGGTTGAAATGACCAAGGCTGGGCACCACCCCGAAATACGAGTTTTCAGATCAAACCTAGTTCAACAATGTCGGTGGAGCGTATGGTGGTTGATTCCACAAACCAATATGTTTCGGATCAAAAAACATAACAGGTGGTCCCAGGATAATTGGTTTAATAGCAATCTTAACAACATGCTTCTCGATTACATCTGTTGGCCCCTCGCGTGGGGTTAGTGTGCAGTGGCAATGCTCGGCTTAGCTGCATTGTCATTTGTCTGCAAGGTTGTACAAAAGTCAGAAGAACCCTTGCTTCGAACCGCAAGGGGTCGTAATCATTTGGAACAGTCTGCTCGTTCGGACCAAATAAGCCAACAGAAATTCCGCCAGTATTTGTAGAAAGATTATTAGTCGACAATGCATTCGACACTTGATTTGGGCTGGATTTGGAGAGGAATAAAAAACCGATAGGAATTGGTAAAATGACGGCCGTGATGCTTGTTCTGCGATGATCTTGTACATATCGATTTGATTCGACACTACGGAATGAGTTCATCCGTGGACAATAGCTGAAGTGGAAGTTCTTTTATAGAACCACAGTTGAATCATGTATACAGAAATATGGAAAAGACTGTGATCCGCTCATGATCATTAAGGGTTCCTATGAACTTTTAAAATCTCACCGAGAACGGGAACTAACAATCACGAGTATACGCCGTTGGGGTAATGTCCTCTGCAGTAAGACATCCTATTGTATTTCCAGTCATATCCGAAACCGAAACATGAGGACGTTTGTCGATGAATAATTGAGGCGCATTGATAGCAATGACATTATAAAAGAACTGAAGCAAATGAAGAACTATTGACATTTTACGTGGACTTTCATTCCTCATTTAACTCAATCCGAACCAAATCTCTCAGGTTCTCATCCATGATTATCGATCGAAGCGCGACATCTGCATTTGTAGGGAAGGCCTCTGTCCTTCAGCCGCAGACCAGAAGAGGGGCTTTCAACTCTGTCAATATCACTTAAGTGGGGGCATACTCAGACCTGTATGTGAGAGTAGGAGCATTAAATAGAGAGGAGATCCCCGTGAAGCCAAGAGGCTGCAGGGATACTTCAGTTGCAGAGGTTGGAGGCCGGTGCGTGGAGGTGGCAGAACTCCAGTCCTGCTTCAGGGAGGGATCGCCTTGCTGGTGCGGAGCCTCCGAGGTCAGTGGATACTTTGGCCAGCTGACTTATAGAATTTGCAGCAGGTTCCCCATTTTCAGGTTGGCGCAGAGGGAGGTTTTCCGTTGCTTCGACATAGACCCACCTCTCAAGTCGGTCTGCCCTGGCGTTTGAAGTGCCTGGGAGCGGCTGTGAGGGAGAAGGAAGTTGGAGAGAAGAGGCTCTGTTTTGCGTCGTCTGTCCTACATGCAACAAAAATGGTTTCTAGCAGCTAATACTTAACCCTGAGCCAAATATGAATTCGAAAAGTGATGATTAAGGCATAAGCATGCCACGCAGTAAAATAGGAGAACCGAAGGTCAAGTGAGATTGATCTCGTGCAGTACCATGAGAATCTCATTCCCAATCACGAATTATCAACAATGCACAGTTTACAGAGAATTCCCTTCATGGTGCCATAAACCGACGTTCAACTAGACATCAACAAGAGACAATACTTCCTTCAGCACAACAACTTCCTGTCCCTCCCAGCGGTCCAGCAGCCACAACGACCTCAAACAAGGAGCGTAGATTTCCAATTGCAAGTTCTCAAGACGACAATCCTCGTCGCTAAAAGGATCGAAGTAACTATGGATCTGAAAATCAATCATCGTTGTGCGAGAGTATATGTTCAAACAGAGAAGGTTCTGCTACACTCGAAACAAGCTTGTTATAGCAGTAAAAATTCTAATGCAATCGAGATACGAACGACATAGGACGTACATTTAGCAGCAAAAAACCTTCAGCCCCAATGAATACAGATGTTTAATATTCGAACCTTGGGGCACATATGCACACACTTAGTAAGAGTATCACACAGAGAAAGGCTATACAAACCTTGGCAAAAAGAAGGGCTGAAAGTGTACTAAAAACACCAAACAAGCTCCGGATAATTTAAGTCAATCCAGCCAGGAACTGCCTCATTTAAAAGGATAATTGAATACGACTTTTGCAGCTTTTGATCCTCTTGGGTAGCCTAGAATATCTGTTGCAACTTGGAGCACCTCCCGTGCATCGTCGGCTTCTTTTAGGTATAGGACAGGATACCCCCATGACCATTTAGCATTGAAATTGATGACCATCTTCTCCAACACTTGAGCATCTCGGAGAAGAAATTTTATCAGGGATAGCCACTTTTTTTTATTTGGTAAGCGGGCTAGCCAATACATTGGTTCAGTACCACAATGGGGTGGTAATCCTATTATCTCAATGTTCCTGATACGGCTGGTAAATCTATTCCAGGATTTAAATTTGTTACAGAAAGGAGCCTTATTCAGAGGAATCGCCTGCAAACAGAAAAGCGAGGTAAGAACTAAACAAACTCGCATTCCCTCGACTTGAGGAATGCTAAAAGCCTAGGAGACGAACAATTGGGAGAACATCGGCCGCCAAACAACATGGTTTCTTCGAATCTCTTCCATCCAGCCCAAGTTATCTTCAGTTTCTCCCACCATTTGTTTAAGGGTTGAGAAATTGCAAAAGTTGTATCTTAGCTAACATGTTGAACACATGGCAAACAAAAGGATAAAAGCAAGAGCACCAAAAGATAAATAAAATGTACAGCATTGTTCTTTCTTGAACATCACTTCCAAGTAACAAAACAAACCGGACATCTTCAGTGAGTAATAATACAAGAAACATACCTCGAAGTGCATTTCGGGAGTGAAATCTATTACCAATGTTTCTACATTCGGAGCACACTCCAACACTTCTGCTATTTGTCCAATAGAATACCGGTCGGCTGAAGTTGTGATAGTCAGGTGTCGACATTTCGTTCCAAAGAGGCATCCCCATTCCCCTTGTAATTATGGAGATCCTGGAAGTGCACCAAACAAAGAACAGCGATATTCTCCCTAATGTTAGGGCAGCCATCAAATACAGCATATGTACAGATGTTATGATGCAAGGCAAAGAAAATGTCAGAGATGAGATTATGTAAACATTTCTAGTTCATTTCTGCGAAATTTCCAGAAGAAAACTACTAAAATTAACTCATACGACACAAGGCAAAGAAATGAATGGGGTGAGATCATTTAAGCATTTCCATTTTTCTTTGCAATTTCTGTAATAAAACTTACAAAATTAACATAAGTATGCAACAAAAGGATGGTTCCTAGCAGATAATACCAAACCATGAGCCAAATCTGAACTTGAAAAATGATGGGCCTAGCATAAGCACCCCAACGCAGTAAAACAGGAAAAGACATGAAAGTAAAGTGAGATGAATCTCGCACCGTACCGTACCATTAGAATCTCGTTCCCAATGACGACTTTATCAACAAAGCGCAGTTTTCTAATAATTCCCTTCATGGTGCCATAGATTATATCCGAATTAGTTTCATCGATTTCCAAACTGAAATTCAACTCAATGTCAACCAGAGACGATACTTGCTTCACCAGAACAACTTCCTTTCCCTTCCACCGGCCCAGCAGCTGCATTGACCTTAAGTTAGGGATAGAGATTTCCTAGCAGAAGTTTTTGTGACGATGGTTCTCATCCTCCTCATCTATATACTCATCGGGTAAATAACAGTACCTACGGATAACCAACTCCCTCATCACCTTCGAGAAGATCCTGATACAATTCATACCATAACAAGCTTCCAGTGTCAGGGATTCCAATAGGGGAGACCCCTCCAAAACCCCATTAATCACTTCATCCACCAACTTGGTGCGGTGAACACTCAACACCTTCAGCGAACTCCAACTTATCGTCCCCAAAAAGGATGGAAACCCACAATACTCCAACCGAAGCCTCGTCAGGGATTCGCACCGCAGCAAAGCCCTCGGCAAGACGTAGGTGTCAACCACAACGCCATCCTCAAGTCCGATGCGCAAGTCCTCCACACGGCGGACTACAGCAAACCTAATCCAGCGGTCGACCATCCCCTTCAAGCCGTCATAATAGTTCAGGTCGAGGAGGTGGAGCTTGCGAATAGTCGGGGACGTGCACATGAGCAAGAACAGTTCAACAAACTCGAACTCACCCTTCACCACGCAATTCCTGGTCCCAAAATCGACGGAGACGGCCGAGGTTTGAGTCCAGAGGGAGTACCAGCGCCTGGAGAGGGCGCTGGTCTTGACGACGTCCTTGATGTCGAGAAAGGAGAGCACGTGCAAAATTATGGAATCTGGAAGGGCGCTGATGAGGCCGCCGCACGCCGCCGCATCAGACGGACGTGATCGTTTCCTGGTGCTTGTACTTCGAGAAGCCGAACGCGGAGGATCGCCGGCCTCCTCCATGGTTGCGGTGGGAGCGCCTCCGGTCGACGAGCGGGAAGAATCGCCGCCATTTTATATTTGGGCCGAAGTTGACGTGATGGTGAGTCGGCCCAACTAAATGGACAACAAATCACGCATGACTGAACAGAATGAGTTTCATAATAATTAATCATTTATAAAACTAAATTAATTAATTAATTTTTCATATAATAATTATATAAAAGTTTGAAAAGTATTTCATTTTTGGTATGATGATTTTTTTTCATAATTTCTTTTTAAATACTAAATGAAAGTAAGTGAGATATGTGTCCCAGAATATAAGTCCAAGGAAGGAAAATCCAGGAAGAAGGTAATCATCGATATACTGGGCGAAGGAATCACCGGGCGACAGGATTACCAGGGGCGATAATAGGTTGACGAAGCGACAAGCGACAGTCAAACTAGGCGAGCGAGGAAACTCTATGACGAAGGTCAATAGGCGATAAGCCGATCAGTCAACTGTTAGAGAATGCTTTAAAAGATCTCGAGATCTGAAAAGACATTGTTGCCAAGTTTGCTCATATTGAAAGGACATGTAATATATGTGCAATACATAGTTACCGTATATACATAGGTCTAGCTTAACATAAATACTTATTCTTATGCATTGTACAAAACACCTATCTAGATGGCATCGTCGATGTCATCCGTAAGTACTTCCGCTTAAGGCTGGTCATCTGTTGTCTTCTCCTCTTCTTTTCATTTATTTCATACGGTGACCACACATTCACGAATCATCCGGGCACCAGTTGACCCGTAGTGCCAGAGATTTCCGACATGTTTCGATTCGACTTGTCCACAGTCAAGAACGTAGAATTCGTCAGTGGCAATGGAGTCCAATAGAAAGCAACAGCCCTGGATTCCTACTGAAGTAATGGAAACAGTGGGAAAAGTGGTTAGGTTACGGAGAAACATGACATGCATATGTTTTCTATCTCGGATATAGCTCGGAAATGGAAGCCCCTTTGATCGAGGATGTGCCTGCGTAGTTTCGGGAGCAGCTGGCTTCAATTGTCCTTGTTCTGGAGCTCGTGCCTGTGAAGAATGCTGGTTGTGTTGGTACTGGAAGAGTGATGGAGTGATGGTCGAACCAGCGGATCACCGAAATCATCTCCGGTCTGTTTTCTGCCTTCTCTTGTACACATAGCAAACCGATGTGAATGCATCTCAGGATGTTTGCGCTATAACCAGATGAGACTGCATGATCCACGATGTCCGATATGTTCCCTTCTTTCCAATTCGTCCAAGCCTGTAAAATCCCATGTTCAAGCATCAAAAGGATGAAAGGGGTCGTGAATTTGAAAAAGTTTCGAAAAGTTTAGGAAGTCATAGCTTCCTCACTTGGCATATCAACATCTCGTAATCTTCTCCTGACACATCGGCTAGGTTTCTTCTCCCACTAACGATTTCGAGGACCAAGACCCCAAAACTAAAGACATCCGACTTTGCCGAAAACTTCCCACGTGCTGCGTACTCGGGAGCCATGTATCCGCTGCAGGCCAAAATTCCAACTAAATAGGCAACGATTCAAAGCCTGGGAAAACTACTAGCCTATTGGTAATGCCATGGCCTTGAACNTCGGGAGCCATGTATCCGCTGCAGGCCAAAATTCCAACTAAATAGGCAACGATTCAAAGCCTGGGAAAACTACTAGCCTATTGGTAATGCCATGGCCTTGAACTGGTTATGAAACTTACAAGGTTCCCATGATCCTGTTAGTGGCTGCCTGAGTTTGATTGAGCTCGAACAATCTAGCCATGCCAAAATCCGATATTTTAGGATTCATGTCCATGTCCAACAATATGTTACTGGCTTTAAGGTCACGATGGACGATTCGGAGCCTTGAGTCTTCATGTAGGTAAAGAAGCCCCCGAGTGATTCCTGTTATTATCTTGTAGCGGGTGTCCCAATCGAGGACCGTGCGTTTAAGGGGATCTGCATATTGACCGAAGCAGAACAACTGACAACTGGATAGATCCGTTAAAATCAAACTGTATAAGTTCGAGAAGATACAACTCTTACCAAATAAAAACTTGTCGAGGCTAGCATTGGGCACAAAGTCATACACAAGAAGCCTCTCGACCCCTTCCAAGCAATAGCCGAGTAGCCTGACCAAGTTCCGGTGTTGGAGCCGCAAAAGTAGCCGTGCCTCATTCTCGAATTC
>JARUPW010000035.1:54406-75386 GCA_029817735.1 Melastoma sanguineum
TCGATTTCGAGATTTCCCTTGTCGGATTTCTGAGAGAGCGCTTTCACTGCAATCTCTTGTCCGCTGGACGTTCCCTTGTAAAACATCGCCAGCGAAAGATTAAGTTGTTCTATGTTTTCCAGGAATTTAGGATGCCACTTGTGAGATTAATCCCACTCACCCTTTTGGACAAACAGGACCGAACACCCTGTTTATTTTATTTTTGAGTAGGGAGGTATCGATTAGTTTGTACCATGCCACAAGTTTTGTGAGGTTTCTTTTAGATGGGGAATTGATCTTTTTTTTTTTTTTGGGCTGGAGGTAGAAATTTAATTTTTGGGATTTTTTTTGTTCGTATTAATATTAAAATAAATTATTTAATTGAGTTAATAACAGTTTCTCATGATTCATGCACGAGTAGTTCCACAGTTCTTCATTCATTAATTAGTAATAATATTATTAAATATAAGTAGTATAAGCAGGGAAATCACTCAATTAGCAACTTTAAATTTGCCAGGGATTCTATATGGGGTTGGTCCAAGTGGTAACGAGCTTGGATTTCGTTTTAAGGAGGTCTTTGGGCGCAGCCACCCCATTGGTAGACTCACTATATAGCAGGTGTCCTATCCGGGTCGAAGTACGATTGTCGGAACAAAGCTCCGAATCAGGACGGACACGAAAAAAATTTGCCAAGGCGATCCATTCCATCCATTCCACAACGGACTTTATTACAAGGCGATCGTCATACGAACAAGTATCTGTTCGTTGTAATTTTATGTAATAAATAATTTTCAGAGGGGTGTTGGGGAGAATAAAAGAAAAAGGATGAGGAGGAGGAGGGACAGAACCACACAAAACCGACAGCAATTGGGGGAGGGGAGGTGGGAAGGTAGAAACGGAACACAACCAACACAAAAACGTAAGCAAACGTACGCAACCGAACGACGTCGTCTCCCCCACCCGCGGAATAACATATTGGAATTATTTGAAATAGTTTGGAAATGCGAAGCAGAGCGTGCCTGAAACGGGGAAGTCATCACTCTTATAATTGTAGATTTTCTATATTAGCATATTTCTATATATGTGTATTTCTCGAAGATCCTTAAAGTTGAATTCTTCTTTTTTATTTTATACCTAAACCCATTCGACGCTATCCGATTTTTTCAAAGTGAAGGGTTTCCATGCGATTGGCACTAGTTGATGAGAGTACTTCAGAACAAAAAGGTTTCTCCAGTCCAATAAAAAATGCAACTAGAATCTCAATATGAGTTTTGGCGATTAGACATATATGGATAGAACGTTTAGTGGGGTCTCGGAAACTAAAAAGTATTTTTTCGGGCCTGATACCTTTTTATTAGGTTCATTAGATTTCGTCTTAGTTTAGAACTTTTCCAGCTATCTCGGGTAGGATTTGATATCTTTGTTCCTATCAGCAAATTCATTTTTTTTTTGCCACAAGGGATCGTTGATGTCCTTTCTACGGGATCGCGTCTCTTTTTGTTCCTATTTGTGGTTGCACAATTTTCTTGGAATGTGGGGGGTGGCTATAGTCGATTTCGATTTAACGAAGGAAATACGTGTGTATTTTTCGTTGGGGATTTCCTGGGAAAAGCGTCGCATTTTTCCTACGATTCCGTCATGAAGGTATTCAGTTCGATCTAATCGGAAATTAAGAACGGCATTGTATCCTCGGTTTGTATCCTTTATATGGAAATCAAAGGCAGGGAGCCATTCCATTGCACGTACTTGATGAGAATTTAGGACCCTGGGATGAATTGAGCTAAAAAGCTTCCATTGGCCTCTTTTTTGCGCGTACCAATTGAAAGTCGTATTTTGATTTTTGCAAAATGAAATTTAGCAAATCAAATATTTTATATAAAAAACTGAAAGGGGAGTTCTTTAAAGTCAAATCGGAATTATTCCTTGGAAGTGTTTTTTTTTTAAGTCTCACTTTGATTTCTCGAGAACGCGAAGCAGTTTCTATGTATCATTAGATTTCTGAACACAAGACTTTTATTATTTTCTTTCGACTGCTTTCTTATTCTATTTCGTTGCTTTAGATTGTTAATCGGAAGGAAAAAAAAGATAGATTCCGGGGGTTTCGATGCGCCTTTAGATAGAATTTATGTTTAATAAAACAGTAAATAGATTGCAGTTCTCTTCTTCCCCCCGAGACGGCCGAGGTTTGGGTCCAGAGGGAGTACCAGCGCCTGGAGAGGGCGCTGGTCTTGACGACGTCCTCGATGTCGAGGAAGGAGAGCATGTGTAAAATTATGGAATCTGGAAGGACGCTGATGAGGTCGTCGCCTGCCGCGGCATTGGACGGACGTGATCGTTTCCTGGGGCTTGTTCTTCGAGAAGCCGAACGCGGAGGATCGCCGGCCTCCTCCATGGTTGTGGGAGCGCCCCCGGTCGACGAGCGGGAAGAATTGCCGCCATTTTATATTTGGGCCGAAGTTGACCTGATGGTGAGTCGGCCCAACTAAAAGGACAACAAATCACGCATGACTGAACAAAATGAGTTTATAAAACTAAATAAATTGATTAATTTTAGTATTTATAAAAAAGTTTGAAAAGTATTTGCTTGTTGAGTTTTTGGTACGATGATATTTTTTTCATAATTTCTATAAATAAATCATTTAATATTATGAGTATAAAATAAGGTTTAATTTAGGAAAATATTATGAATTTAATTGTAGAATAAAATGTTACAAAAAGTAATGGAAGATAAATAATATGGCCAAAAACCTATAAAGATAAAATATCAGGTTTCTTTGAAGGAAAAACTTTTTTTTATTAATTCAATTTGATATAAGTTTGATACATCTAGGATGGTAGGTATTATTAATTCAAGAATGTGAAAATTTAAAATTAAATTTGCGCACTAAATATTTATAATTTATTAATGTAAGAGGTATTATGTTTATCTTAATTTAGCACTTTTTATTTTTTATATTTCGATTTCAAGCATCTAAAAAATTCATAAATAAATGAATTGTAATTGGATTTTTAAATGTAATGTAATAGTATACAATAAAATATTTTCCAAATGATATTTCTGCTCGTACGTATATTTTTCGCGCGAATCAAATATTTCTTGGAACCCGATTATAAAAAATCATAATGAAAATAGGGAAACGTCTAGAAAAACAAATGAGAGACCGGAATAACTTGCATTCGCATGAAAGGCCAGAAAGATGCTTTCGGTGGTGCATTATCAATCAATTCTCGCGAAATACAGCAGACGACGTTTCGGAAAACGTGACATACATTTATTGTCTACCTCGGATATAGCTCGGATGTGGAAGCGCCATTGATCGAGGACGTGCCTGCGTTGTTTCGGGAGAAGTCGGTGTCGATTTTCCTTGATTTCCTATCGCACACAGAAGGGATGTTGTAGCCGGAGCTCGTGCTCGTGAAGAATGCTGGTTGTGTCGGTACTGGAAGAGCGACGGAATGATGATTGAGCCAGTGAACCACAGATGTCATCTCTGGTCTGTTTGCTGCATTTTCTTGTACACATAGCAGACCGATGTGAATGCATCTCAGGATGTTTGCTCTACAACCAGATGAGACCACGGGATCCACGATGTCCGATATGTTCCCTTCTCTCCAATTCTTCCAAGCCTGCGACATCCCATGTTCAAGCATCGAAAGGATGAAAGGGGTAGTAAACTTCTCGAGTTTCAAAAACTTTCAGTAGTTGTAGTTTCCTCACTTGGCCTATCAACATCTCTGGATCTTCTCCACAAAAATAAACTAGGTTTCTCCGTCCGCTAACGATTTCGAGGACCAAGACCCCGAAACTAAAGACGTCTGACTTTACCGAAAACTTTCCGCGTGCTGCGTACTCGGGGGCCATGTATCCGCTGCAAGCCAAAATTCAACTAAATATGCGACAATTCACAGCCGAGGAAAACTCCAAGTGGCCTTGAACTGGTTATGATACTTACAAAGTTCCCATGATCCTGTTCGTGTTTGCCTGAGTTTGATCGAGCTCGAACAATCTAGCCATGCCGAAGTCCGATATTTTAGGATTCATGTCCATATCCAACAATATGTTACTGGCTTTAAGGTCATGATGGATTATTCGAAGCCTCGAGTTCATGAAGGTAAAGAAGCCCCCGGGTGATCCCCATTATTATCTTGTATCGCGTATCCCAGGCAAGTTGCGTCCTTTTAAGTGGATCTACGTATTAACCGACATAAACTGAGTGACATCCGGTTAGATCCGTTAGTTCAAATTATATGAGTAAGAGATGAACAGGAAAAATCCTACCAAATATGAACTTGTCGAGGCTAGCATTGGGCACAAAATCGTAGACAAGAAGCCTCTCGACCTTTTCCAAGCAGCAGCCGTGTAGCCTCACCAAGTTCCGGTGTTGGAGCAGCAAAAGTAGCCGTGCCTCGTTCTTGAATTCAGATTCCCCCTTTCCGGAATTCTGAGAGAGTCGCTTCACCGCAATCTCCTGTCCGCTAGGAAGCATACCCTGTGAAAAAGACGAACATAGACTCGTCGTTAATGACAAAGGATCCCGATACCACTGCGAGATTCAGTCCACTCACCCTGAAAACAGAACCAAAACCTCCCTGTCCGAGCTTGTTGGCCTCTGAAAAGTTCTCGGTTGCAGCCCTGGTGATGTCAAGATCAAACTGCGGAGACTCCGCTATGACGACATCAACTTCTGCAAACATACGAATCTTCCTTTCCACCATCAATAGAAGAAGGACGCAGATGACGCAGAGGAACCGCTTAATGCACCAACAATAATCCGTTTCTTGGAATTGTGATTCCCAAGGACTTCTTTTACTGTAGGAATCGGTGGAGGAGAAGGAGGTGCGAGAGGAACATCGGAGTCGAAGAAGGCATTAGTAAAGTTCCAATTACTTCACCTCGTGCTGAACTCCATGTATCTTCCCCGAGGCATTTACTGCATTGTTGTTCGCTCAGATCAGGGCTGCACTGGACCATCCCATACAAGGTGTACGAATCACCAGAAGTGTTACCCATCACATACTTCTGAATCGGACCACCTTCAGAAAAGAAAATTTCAGACAAGATTTATGTTGAGCGGGAAGCTGTAGCTCTGTGGCTGCGTGATCAATTTCATTTGTAAGTTCTGACAACTATAATCTCACCTGACACGGCTTCACTTCGCAGCCTACCCAACAACATCAAGAGTGCCGCCCTGTATCCCTCATCCTTTGCATTCTCAATATACCGTGTATCGACAGACACGTCCATTTTCAGGACACCGTATAACTGAACGTTCGAATATCGAATCCAACATTTATCAACGAACAGGGCGGCCTGTTTGTTCATCGGGCAGTTCTGCCTGACATGGAAAGCAACCCCACTGAGACAAACCTGGCAGGTGTCGCCCGTGATATCACCGCTGCAGACTCCAAGGACCTGTATATCGTCGGGATACCATGGCCGGCTCGCAGACACGTTAAAGAGCCTGTATTTCAGGATGTCAGAACTTTTCACGGTAATCGACCCGAAAAGGGAATCGAGTGTCTTCCCGTAGGTATCGCTGGATGTGAAATTCCCGCCTTGGTCGTTACAAATTTGATACTGACCATCGGCAGGACTGAGTAGCAAAGAGAAGGGAAGGAGGATCGCGGTGGGGATGAAGAAGAGCAGGTTAGGAAGCTTCAAAGGTTGTGTATATGGAGGTTTTGCCATCTCCATCCTCCTCAAGGCAAAACAAATAGGGGGCTATGAAAAATGCAGATTCTTTTAGTAAATTTGACTTCATGTCGTTCCCATTTCTTTTCCCACCTGAAAAAAAAAGAATTCATATTAAATTATTGATACAATATTTACTAATTAAATTTTTATTTAAATTTTTTTAAAAAAATTAAATGTATTTACTTGTCCAATCCAAACATATATCTTGTTACGTATAGTTCTTACCATATCTTTTTAGGTAAGGCCGTTCTTACATCGCTCTCTTTGCCGAACGCTCGTATTAGAGCTTCGTTAGGCTAAGGTAGTAGAAGTTCCGTGTTCGGTCCGCTCTCGTGCATTCGTATGACTTGTCTTAAGAAGACGCTACCCCAAATTCTGAATCGTCCTCGTCCAACTGTGTTGAAGTTCGTATCTAGTTCGAAATAAATAATTTATCACTCCTAAGTCATTATCTCAAATAGTGACTTTGAATTTATAAAGAGGTCGATATTTGACGTAACGATTCTGGCTAAAATGGGAACAAACGTCTCAAATATCGATTTCGTGGATCCTCTTTTACTAACAAAGATTTTGCCCAACACAAAAATTTCCAAATCTCACAAGATTGATATTTGAAACGACGACTTTGCGCATTTTAGCTTTTATTTGAGACAACAATATAGTGGTGATATTTAGATAATTTCGAAAACTCGAATTTTCGTCAAACAGATGTTCCGGTTTGAATGGAATGGATTTGTTGTTTTTTTTTTCTCAACTCCCCTCTAGGGCTTTGTTCTCGAGTTTTACGTTGAAAAAACGAATTGAAAATAAACTCCTTGAATGAGTCAAATTAGTGGTGCTGAGAAAAATATGAAAATGATGGGAAAAATGAATCCAACAATAAAAATAAAAATCATGTATCATCTCTCTGCCTTTGGGTTGGTTTGACATGGGGAAAAATGTGCATCAATTTGTCAAACTCTATTTTCATATATGATTGTCCAAACATAACACATAATAATAATAATAATAATAATTTATCATTTATAGTACATAAAATATAAGAAATTTATTTTTTTAAAAATTGCATAACCGAAAAAAAAATAATGAAGAAGACAAAATCAAAGAATTTGACACGGTTGGTTTTATTTAAAAAATATTTAATTATTTTTTTATATTAATCGAAATTGAACATTTATTGTTAAGGGTACTCTTTTTGTCATGTCCTCACACAAGTGGATGATTCATGAGGGGTTGAAACTTATCCAAAGAATTTAAGACTTTGAGGGAGATCATGAATGGAACTTATGCAAAAATACTAGTAGAAATGCTGAGGGTTTGGACCGGATCGAACTTTAGCTTGTCGTGTCCGAATCGTACCTAGACACAAACCTGATTTACTTCCCGTTTTACCACGCCTTACCGAAGGATAGACCTCGGAATTTTTACGTGACGCGAAAAATACGTGATTTCGAGTTAAGAACCAAGTATGCCTTTACTTCCCTGAGGAAAAAAATACAATATGATCTCACTGAATTGGCTTGATATGCCAGATTCCCGTAAACTTCTTCGGCTCAACCATGAGATAAGATTCCAGTTTCACGACACCACATAGCTGAATGTTGTGAATATCGAATCCGACATTTGTTCTCGAACAGAGTGGCCTGTTCCTTCATCGCATAGACATTTCGGACCCCGTTGGCAGCTCCCTTGAGGCAATTCTTGCAGGCATCACCCGTGATATTGCCACTGCAGACTCCAAGAACCTGGATATCATAAGGGTACTGTGGCCGGACCGCGGAGACGTTGAAGAGCCCGGACATCAGGTTGTCGGAACTTATCGTGGCAACTGACGCTGAAAGGGAATCGATGGTCTTCCCGTAGCTTAGTTATTAACTTGGGCCTCAATGGGCCATATCAATACAACTTGAAACGGCCCAATAATTTAGAAGTTGGGCTGAGGTCGCGCAACTCTATTTTCTTACAAACTTGTTAGTACATTTGAGTTCTAGTCATTCCAGATCGTCCGCCGGCTCCCGGCCATTTCTTATCATTACGACGATCGGAAAAGGCTAGTACAACGTGATTATTATTTGCATGGCTACATGCAATAAGTTCATCCGCACGCTTCGAATCTCGATACTATTCTTTCGTGACTCTCATCATATGAAAGAACGATCGACTCTCTCCAAAGATGCTGCAATGAATAGTTTGAAGTTCCGGTTGAATACTGCTTAACGAGTCTTCGTGACCCATGTGTCGATCACATCTTCTGCTTCCTCGTACCAAGCTGAACTCATGGATTCCCTTTAACCAATCCGGCAATCCAGTCCCACCAACTAGTGGAATTCCTTGCCTCCGATGTCAATCCCTTAGACTATTCTCAGTCATCAGCGTCAATAACGTAGTTCGAGTTCCAGTCTCGTCGTGGCGGCCGATGCCGCTCGAATTCCAATCTTCCTACGGCAACCTGCATCAATCAAGGTCATAAATGATAGAGTCTTCCTCTACGCGGTTTCTCGATGCCGATCCTAATGTGTCTATGATGAATGAATTATAAATCTTTCAATGCCTCACACAAACAATGGCTGCAATTTCTTGACTATTCTTGAAAGCGATAGTCAGCTGGAAAGGACACCGTTCTAAAAGCCGAAGACAAAGACGAAAGCGAAGGCTAAGACTTGGCTTTCAGCCATAACTTTCAAATCTTCAAGCTTGAAAAATGGTATAAGACAACCATCTAGAAAACTAAATCAGAAGCCGGGAGAACTGCTTTTGCATCCACGACGGAAGATGGCTTAGGAGGAATGACATCGATCGTCTGGTGAAATGGGAAGTGGTGACATTATTGAACACACGACCTATAAACATTGTCTATCCCGGACATGGTTTGGTAAAGGACATTGTCATTCTGTGTGTGCAGTAACCTAGGACAGAGGTTGCTGGCTGGCTGCATTGGCATGGGGAGGTAATGCTGGGACTGTTGTTGGACATGAGAATAACAGAAGCCATAGGCGGTCTAGATGTGACGTCTTCTTCAACGCACTACAATGCAGTACGACAAAAAGAGGTGCAGAGCGAATATGAACGAGAAGTCCTTGAAGGGTCGATGAGAGCTTGAAATGGAAACTAGGGTTGAAACATGTTGCCGGAGCGGTGGCGTTTCTCACCGCGGATGAAGCCGGGATCATCACCGGCCGCTATCTCCCCCTGTTCAGTGCGGATCAACATGGACAAGATGCAACGTTAGATCTCCATCTCAAATCAGGGGAGAGCACTACACGATCACACTTCAATTTCTGAAAAATACAATTAACTGTATCTCTGCTTTTTTCTACCATTGTGTTTATGATTTCACCGTTAGTGTTTATGGTTTTACGTTTAGTGTTTTGAGTTTGTGATTTAGGGTGCTCTTAATTAAATGTATTAACCTTACCATTATGAAAATAACATAAACTAAGAAAAGTAATAGACGCTTGATTGAAAATGAAATCATCCATCCTAACCATTAACTTTGACTCGGTTGTGGTAGAAAATTGATTTATAGGTTTGCTTGGACGTGAAGTTCCCGTCCTGGCCGCGGCAAAAGACCATACGGGCCAACGACGGGACAGAGGAGCGAAGAGAAGGGAAGGAGGATCGCAACCGGGATGAAGAAAATGGGGAAGCTTCGAGGGTTGTGGAGGTGAAGGTCCGTCCTCCAGCGGACCTATTGAAGCGTTGAATAGGCCCTAAGTCATGGTGTTGGAACTCGTCGTGGCAATGGAGTTGAGCTTTGCTTCGAAGGCATTGTTGGCAGCGTAGTTGACATTGTCCAGGCAAAGATAAAGATCACACCTTTGACTTTATAGCGAAGGTTGTTGAAAAGAAGTAATTTCGGAGCTCAAATTTCTGTGTAACATTAATGGAAAATTAACTACATTGTAATATTAATGTAATTTAGGTGATCAAGAGAGTCAATAGGAAGTAACTAAACTTGTAAAAATGGGCATAGGACCTGCGAATAGGACTTGTCACCATTAACTTTATCTGGCCGAAGTTAGACCGCGTCTACAGAATAATCTGACATTTTATACCTATATATCTTATGATCCAGCCGTTGGATCCATGTAAAATTATACATACATATTCTTCATCGCTTTACCATTTTGTGAAGCCCTTTTGCACTCCGATCGGATATTTGAGGACCAAGATATGAAAGGAACAACACCGTCTGTGCAAACTGTTCTGCTTTTCCGGACAGCCACCTTAGTTCCTTGATCTTGAGACATTGCACCATTAGATTTTCATAAAATTTTACATACAAACTCATCTTTAAGTTTCGAATCTGTTGGTTTAAATTTCGATTGAATCAAACAATCTTGACCAAAGTTATAATCCGATTTCTGAACTGTGCACAATCTGTGTTCATTGTGATTCGTGATTACGTAACTCTTAGTAATATGATTAAATTTACATTGTGTTTGATAAACATGATTATCGTTTATTTATGTAAAACACATAAGTCATGTGCTCTACTATTACATAGCTTACACTTTGTCTTTTTGTCTATACATGTACAATGGATGCGCAAATTTCGAAGGCCCAGCCCGAACCTCTCGAAGGGCTCTCGAAGGCGTGTATCAGACCGCGTGTAAAACTGCGATGTCAAGACCATGAAGCGGCTCCCATCACATAAGGTATAAAGGGGAGGTGCGGGCCTCCCCGAAAAGATAGAAAATCCACTTGTAATGAACTATGGGCCCAAGTGTATAGGCTCGCAGTCACCACCATTCCCTGCTCTCTTTGATCTAGATACTTGATCTGTGGTTGTGGTTTGCATGATGTTAGGATTTTAGGATTTTATTGTCGCATGTTGTTTGCTAAATCAACACACATGAGTTCGGGCTCAAAAAAGCTCAAATCGGGTCCAACGCCCATAAAACATTGACATGAGTCCGGAGTCATGCCTGGATCGGGTCCAACACCCGTTAACTAAAAAGCAAACTTTTGGAGCAAACGCTACCTCTTCACATGTTTAGATGTAAGAGTTAGTAATTAGGAATCCCCGAACCCTACTCTGATTTTCCAACTTAAACCAGTTTTCAATACTAAGTCGGTGGCGACTCCATAATAGTTTATCTAGGTTATACAACCTTTTTCCGGAGCCATTTTGGATGAGAAACTGACGACACGAGTCATTCTCTGAGTCTTCCCTAAGTTCCCAAATGAGGCCTTACGCAGTCTATCGCCTTCAGGAAACTGGAGACGGTTGGCAAAACGTCCCGCAGGTCCCTTCGGGAACCAAGGGAGGATTCAACCAATTTCCCTTCCGCAGCATCCGACGTTCGAGTCGTGACATCGACAGGTTTGGCCTTGGTGGAGCGGACCCGGATCTTCGGGTCGTCCGATCCGCCACGCGAATGCTAGGCCGGAAGGCGCGCGTATAACGAGCGACAAATCAAAGATTCTACTGTTTCGACAGCAGTTGTGTGCAAGCCTCGTACATAATAGCTGGAAAGAGAGCTTGCGAAAGAATTTGAAGATTTTTAGGTTCTCCATCTTTTTTATCAATAGGTGGAGGATGATGAGCGTCAGTTCTCGATGATAATATTTTATCCTAATGCACGGGGCAGATTAGCGAAGTAGTGGAGCAGGCGTCGTCGGAAGATGGATTCCTCGATCGGCACTTGCCCAAGGAGGATGAAAAGATAATAGTCAGCGAATTTCCCATCCCAAAACAAGAGCACCAAATTTGATGCTTCTCTTTATGTGAAGAGGATGCGACTGACACTTACATTTATGCTGACCGGAGATTTTTCTCCAATAGCGTATTGTCCGGGGAATAACTACCTCTGCGGAGAGGTAGTCCCCGAAGAAGGCACAGAGGCCGCTTCCTTATAAGTTATGAGGACAGTTTCCTCATGTCGATATCAGAAATCGACAAACTTCATTGCGGAGCACCCTTTCCTGTTCTTCATCATGGAATGCAACTCGGGGGGTGATTCTTTTCATCGGTCAGGTCCTTAATCCTCTAGATGGCCGATGGCATGGCATTGTGAAGACTATTAACTTTCTGGAATCTACAGATTGAAACCTAACACTTGTTCTGATGGGAATTACAAGCAGCTTCCTCAGTTCAGATATTTGTTACAAATATCAAAAACCAAAATGTAATTCTGGAAAGTATTTTGCATCCTGCACTCTTTTCTTATTTTGTGTGGTGTGTTTACGAAGTTGCAAGGATGTAGCATTTCTTAAGCATCTTGATTAGCCAGGTGCACTTCTCCAGGTGAGGTGGTGATGACCTACCTCTCTGGATAGGTTATCCAGGATCGCGATCCTTCAGAGGATAGCCACTGGTCTATTTGGATCAAGCGGGTTTGGATGATTGTCGCGGTCTTGGTTGAAATGACCAAAGGCTGGGCACCACCCCGAAATACGAGTTTTCGGATCAAACCTGGTTCAACAATGTCAGTGGAGCGTATGGTGGTTGATTCCGCAAACAAATATGTTTCAGATCGAAAAACATAACAGGTGGTCCCAGGATAATTGGTTTAATAGCAATCTTAACAACACGCTTCTCGATTGCATCTGTTGGCCCCTTGCGTGGGGTAAGTGTGCAGTGGCAATGCTTGGCTTAGCTGCATTGTCATTTATCTGCAAGGTTGTACAAAAGTCAGAAGAACCCTTGCTTCGAACTGCAGGGGATCGTAATCATTTGGAACAGTCTGCTCGTTTGGACCAAGTAAGCGAACAGAAATTCTGCCGGTATTCGTAGAAAGATTATTAGTCAACAATGCATTCGACACTTGATTTGGGCTGGATTTGGAGAGGAATAAAAAATCGATAGGAATTGGTAAAAATGACAGAAATACGGCCGTGATGCTGCGATGATCTTGTACATATCGATTTGATTCGACACTACGGAATGAGTTCCTCTGTGGACAATAGCTGAAGTGGAAGTTCTTTTATAGAACCACAGTTGAATCATGTATACAGAAATATGGAAAAGACAGTGATCCGCTCATGATCATTAAGGGTTCCTATGAACTTTTAAAATCTCACCGAGAACGGGAACTAACAATCACGAGTATACGCCGTTGGGGTAATGTCCTCTGCAGTAAGACATCCTATTGTATTTCCAGTCATATCCGAAACCGAAACATGAGGACGTTTGTCGATGAATAATTGAGGCGCATTGATAGCAATGACATTATAAAAGAACTGAAGCAAATGAAGAACTATTGACATTTTACGTGGACTTCCATTCCTCATTTAACTCAATCCGAACCAAATCTCTCAGGTTCTCATCCATGATTATCGATCGAAGCGCGATATCTGCATCTGTAGGGAAGGCCTCTGACCTTCAGCCGCAGACCAGAAGAGGGGCTTTCAACTCTGTCAATATCACTTAAGTGCGGGCATACTCAGACCTGTATGTGAGAGTAGGAGCATTAAATAGAGAGGAGATCCCCGTGAAGCCAAGAGGCTGCAGGGATACTTCAGTTGCAGAGGTTGGAGGCCGGTGCGTGGAGGTGGCAGAACTCCAGTCCTGCTTCAGGGAGGGATCGCCTTGCTGGTGCGGAGCCTCCGAGGTCAGTGGATACTTTGGCCAGCTGACTTATAGAATTTGCAGCAGGTTCCCCATTTTCAGGTTGGCGCAGAGGGAGGTTTTCCGTTGCTTCGACATAGACCCACCTCTCAAGTCGGTCTGCCCTGGCGTTTGAAGTGCCTGGGAGCGGCTGTGAGGGAGAAGGAAGTTGGAGAGAAGAGGCTCTGTTTTGCGTCGTCTGTCCTACATGCAACAAAAATGGTTTCTAGCAGCTAATACTTAACCCTGAGCCAAATATGAATTCGAAAAGTGATGATTAAGGCATAAGCATGCCACGCAGTAAAATAGGAGAACCGAAGGTCAAGTGAGATTGATCTCGTGCAGTACCATGAGAATCTCATTCCCAATCACGAATTTATCAACAATGCACAGTTTACGGAGAATTCCCTTCATGGTGCCATAAACCGACGTTCAACTAGACCTCAACAAGAGACAATACTTCCTTCAGCACAACTACTTCCTGTCCCTCCCAGCGGTCCAGCAGCCACAACGACCTCAAATAAGGAGCGTAGATTTCCAATCGCAAGTTCTCAAGACGACAATCCTCGTCGCTAAAAGGATCGTAGTAACTACGGATCTGAAAATCAATCATCGTTGTGCGAGAGTATATGTTCAAACAGAGAAGGTTCTGCTACCCTCGAAACAAGCTTGTTATAGCAGTAACAATTCTAATGCAATCGAGATACGAACAACATAGGACGTACATTTAGCAGCAAAAAACCTTCAGCCCCAATGAATACAGATGTTTAATATTCGAACCTTGGGGCACATATGCACACACTTAGTAAGAGTATCACACAGAGAAAGGCTATACAAACCTTGGCAAAAAGAAGGGCTGAAAGTGTACTAAAAACACCAAACAAGCTCCGGATAATTTAAGTCAATCCAGCCAGGAACTGCCTCATTTAAAAGGATAATTGAATACGACTTTCGCAGCTTTTGATCCTCTCGGGTAGCCTAGAATATCTGTTGCAACTTGGAGCACCTCCCATGCATCGTCGGCTTCTTTTAGGTATAGGACAGGATACCCCCATGACCATTTAGCACTGAAATTGATGACCATCTTCTCCAACACTTGAGCATCTCGGAGAAGAAATTTTATCAGTGATAGCCACTTTTTTTTATTTGGTAAGCGGGCTAGCCAATACATTGGTTCAGTACCATAATGGGGTGGGAATCCTATTATCTCAATGTTCCTGATACAGCTGGTAAATCTATTCCAGGATTTAAATTTGTTACAGAAAGGAGCCTTATTCAGAGGAATCGCCTGCAAACAGAAAAGCGAGGTAAGAACTAAACAAACTCGCATTCCCTCGACTTGAGGAATGCCAAAAGCCTAGGAGACGAACAATTGGGAGAACATCGGCCGCCAAACAACATGGTTTCTTCGAATCTCTTCCATCCAGCCCAAGTTATCTTCAGTTTCTCCCACCATTTGTTTAAGGGTTGAGAAATTGCAAAAGTTGTATCTTAGCTAACATTTTGAACACATGACAAACAAAAGGATAAAAGCAAGAGCACCAAAAGATAAATAAAATGTACAGTATTGTTCTTTCTTGAACATCACTTCCAAGTAACAAAACAAACCGGACATCTTCAGTGAGTAATAATACAAGAAACATACCTCGAAGTGCATTTCGGGAGTGAAATCTATTACCAATGTTTCTACATTCGGAGCACACTCCAACACTTCTGCTATTTGTCCAAGAGAATACCGGTCGGCTGAAGTTGTGATAGTCAGGTGTCGACATTTCAGTTCCAAAGAGGCATCCCCATTCCCCTTGTAATTATGGAGATCCTGGAAGTGCACCAAACAAAGAACAGCGATATTCTCCCTAATGTTAGGGCAGCCATCAAATACAGCATATGTACAGATGTTATGATGCAAGGCAAAGAAAATGTCAGAGATGAGATTATGTAAACATTTCTAGTTCATTTCTGCGAAATTTCCAGAAGAAAACTACTAAAATTAACTCATACGACACAAGGCAAAGAAATGAATGGGGTGAGATCATTTAAGCATTTCCATTTTTCTTTGCAATTTCTGTAATAAAACTTACAAAATTAACATAAGTATGCAACAAAAGGATGGTTCCTAGCAGATAATACCAAACCATGAGCCAAATCTGAACTTGAAAAATGATGGGCCTAGCATAAGCACCCCAACGCAGTAAAACAGGAAAAGACATGAAAGTAAAGTGAGATGAATCTCGCACCGTACCGTACCATTAGAATCTCGTTCCCAATGACGACTTTATCAACAAAGCGCAGTTTTCTAATAATTCCCTTCATGGTGCCATAGATTATATCCGAATTAGTTTCATCGATTTCCAAACTGAAATTCAACTCAATGTCAACCAGAGACGATACTTGCTTCACCAGAACAACTTCCTTTCCCTTCCACCGGCCCAGCAGCTGCATTGACCTTAAGTTAGGGATAGAGATTTCCTAGCAGAAGTTTTTGTGACGATGGTTCTCATCCTCCTCATCTATATACTCATCGGGTAAATAACAGTACCTACGGATAACCAACTCCCTCATCACCTTCGAGAAGATCCTGATACAATTCATACCATAACAAGCTTCCAGTGTCAGGGATTCCAATAGGGGAGACCCCTCCAAAACCCCATTAATCACTTCATCCACCAGCTTGGTGCGGTGAACACTCAACACCTTCAGCGAACTCCAACTTATCGTCCCCAAAAAGGATGGAAACCCACAATACTCCAACCGAAGCCTCGTCAGGGATTCGCACCGCAGCAAAGCCCTCGGCAAGACGTAGGTGTCAACCACAACGCCATCCTCAAGTCCGATGCGCAAGTCCTCCACACGGCGGACTACAGAAAACCTAATCCAGCGGTCGACCATCCCCTTCAAGCCGTCATAATAGTTCAGGTCGAGGAGGTGGAGCTTGCGAATAGTCGGGGACGTGCACATGAGCAAGAACAGTTCAACAAACTCGAACTCACCCTTCACCACGCAATTCCTGGTCCCAAAATCGACGGAGACGGCCGAGGTTTGAGTCCAGAGGGAGTACCAGCGCCTGGAGAGGGCGCTGGTCTTGACGACGTCCTTGATGTCGAGAAAGGAGAGCACGTGCAAAATTATGGAATCTGGAAGGGCGCTGATGAGGCCGCCGCACGCCGCCGCATCAGACGGACGTGATCGTTTCCTGGTGCTTGTACTTCGAGAAGCCGAACGCGGAGGATCGCCGGCCTCCTCCATGGTTGCGGTGGGAGCGCCTCCGGTCGACGAGCGGGAAGAATCGCCGCCATTTTATATTTGGGCCGAAGTTGACGTGATGGTGAGTCGGCCCAACTAAATGGACAACAAATCACGCATGACTGAACAGAATGAGTTTCATAATAATTAATCATTTATAAAACTAAATTAATTAATTAATTTTTCATATAATAATTATATAAAAGTTTGAAAAGTATTTCATTTTTGGTATGATGATTTTTTTTCATAATTTCTTTTTAAATACTAAATGAAAGTAAGTGAGATATGTGTCCCAGAATATAAGTCCAAGGAAAGAAAATCCAGAAAGAAGGTGATCATCGATATACTGGGCGAAGGAATCACCGGGCGACGAGATTACCAGGGGCGATAATAGGTTGACGAAGCGACAAGCGACGGTCAAACTAGGCGAGCGAGGAAACTCTATGACGAAGGTCAATGGGCGATAAGTCGATCAATCAACTGTTAGGGAATGCTCTAGAAGATCTCGAGATCTGAAAAGACATTGTTGCCAAGTTTGCTCATATTGAAAGGACATGTAATATATGTGCAATACATAGTTACCGTATATACATAGGTCTAGCTTAACATAAATACTTATTCTTATGCATTGTACAAAACACCTATCTAGATGGCATCGTCGATGTCATCCGTAAGTACTTCCGCTTAAGGCTGGTCATCTGTTGTCTTCTCCTCTTCTTTTCATTTATTTCATACGGTGACCACACATTCACGAATCATCCGGGCACCAGTTGACCCGTAGTGCCAGAGATTTCCGACATGTTTCGATTCGACTTGTCCACAGTCAAGAACGTAGAATTCGTCAGTGGCAATGGAGTCCAATAGAAAGCAACAGCCCTGGATTCCTACTGAAGTAATGGAAACAGTGGGAAAAGTGGTTAGGTTACGGAGAAACATGACATGCATATGTTTTCTATCTCGGATATAGCTCGGAAATGGAAGCCCCTTTGATCGAGGATGTGCCTGCGTAGTTTCGGGAGCAGCTGGCTTCAATTGTCCTTGTTCTGGAGCTCGTGCCTGTGAAGAATGCTGGTTGTGTTGGTACTGGAAGAGTGATGGAGTGATGGTCGAACCAGCGGATCACCGAAATCATCTCCGGTCTGTTTTCTGCCTTCTCCTGTACACATAGCAAACCGATGTGAATGCATCTCAGGATGTTTGCGCTATAACCAGATGAGACTGCAGGATCCACGATGTCCGATATGTTCCCTTCTTTCCAATTCGTCCAAGCCTGTAAAATCCCATGTTCAAGCATCAAAAGGATGAAAGGGGTCGTGACTTTGAAGAAGTTTCGAAAAGTTTAGGAAGTCATAGCTTCCTCACTTGGCATATCAACATCTCGCAATCTTCTCCTGAAACATCGGCTAGGTTTCTTCTCCCACTAACGATTTCGAGGACCAAGACCCCAAAACTAAAGACATCCGACTTTGCCGAAAACTTCCCACGTGCTGCATACTCGGGAGCCATGTATCCGCTGCAAAACGAAATTCAACTAAATAGGCAACGATTCAAAGCCTTGTGATAATGCCTTGTCCTTGAACTGGTTATGCTACTTACAAGGTGCCTATGATCCTGTTTGTGTTTGCCTGAGTTTGATTGAGCTCGACCAATCGAGCCATGCCAAAATCCGATATTTTAGGATTCATGTCCATGTCCAACAATATGTTACTAGCTTTAAGGTCACGATGGACGATTCGGAGCCTTGAGTCTTCGTGTAGGTAAAGAAGCCCCCGAGTGATGCCTGTAATTATCTTGTAGCGGGTGTCCCAATCGATGACCGTGCATTTAAGGGGATCTGCATTGGGCACAAACTCATACCATTAAATACCCGTACTCGTACCAAAATATGAACTTAGATCCGTACTCGTACTCGTACCATTAAATACTCGTACTCGTACCAAAATATGAACTTAGATCCGTTAAATCAAATTATATAAGTTCGAGTATATACAAAATGCTCGTACCAAAGATGAACTTGTCGAGGCTCGCATTGGGCACAAACTCATATACAAGGAGCCTCTCGACCCCATCCAAGCAATAGCCAAGCAGCCTGACCAAGTTCCTGTGTTGAAGCTGCAAAAGTAGCCGTGACTCGTTTTCAAATTCGGATTCCCCTTGTCCGGAATTCTGAGAAAGCCGCTTCACCGCAATCTCTTGTCCTCTGCAAAGCTTTCCCTGGGAAAAAATCGGCCAACGAAGACTCGTCAATACACCAGAATCCAGATACTACTTCGAGATTAAGTCCACTCACCCTGAAAACAGAACCGAAACCGCCCTGTCCGAGCTTATTGGCCTCTGAAAAGTCCTCAGTTGCAGCCCTGATGATATCAAGCTCAAACTGCGGAGACTCTTGTATGCCGACATCAACATTGATAAATTCTGCAAACATAGGAAATGGGAAAGGCGCTAGGCCTTGGCGGAGCTACTCAGAAAAAAAAAGGAAAAAGAAAACGGGACAGGACTCTGGAATCATGTAGGTTACTTTTTGATTGGCATTCGGAGCGTATCTTCCTTTTCACTCGAGTTGCAGAGGTCGGAGGCCGGTGCATAGAGGTGGCAGAACTCCAGTCGTGCTTCAGGGAGGGATCGCCTTGCTTGTGCAGGGCCTTCGAGGTTAGTGAATACTTCGGCCAGCTGACTTATAGAATTTGCAGCAGGTTCCTATTTCCAGGTTGGCAGAGGGAGGTTTTCCGATGATTAAGAATTTCAGAGCAAGGGGATGTGAGTCGGTCTGCCCTGGCGTTTCAAGTGCCTGGGAGCAGCTGTGAGGAAGAAGGAAGTTGGAGAGAAGAGGCTCTGTTTTTCTTCGTCTGTCCTACATGCAACAAAAATGGTTTCTAGCAGCTAATACTTAACCCCGAGCCAAATCTGAATTCGAGAAATGATTATTAAAGCATAAGCACCCCATAAAATAAAAGAGAAGAAGAGCTGAAGGTAAAATGAGATTGATCTCGTGCAGTACCATTAGAATCTCATTCCCAATCACGAATTTATCAACACCGCTTAGTTTACGGAGAATTTTCTTCATGGTGCCATAGATAGCAGAGAAGGTTCTGCTACACTCGAAACAAGCTTGTTATAGCAGTAACAGTTCTAATGCTACCGAGTTACGAACGACCTAAGACGTACATTTAGCAGCAAAAAGACCTTCAGCCATAATGAATACATATGTTTAATATTTGAACCTTGGGGCACATATGCACGCACTTAGTAAGAGTATCAGACAGAGAAAGGATATACAAACCTTGGCAAAAAGAAGGGCTGAAAATGTACCAAAAACACTAAACAAGTTCCAGATAATTTAGTTAATCCAGCCAGGAACTGCCTCATTTAAAAGGATAATTCAGTATGACTTTCGCAGCTTTTGATCCTCTCGGGTAGCCTAGAATATCTGCTGCAACTTTGAGCACCTCCTGTGCGTCGGCTTCTTTTAGGGATAGGCCAGGACGCCTCCACGACCGTTTAGCATTGATGATCATCTTCTCCAACACGTGCGCATCTCGGAGCAGGACTTTTATCAGGAATAGCCAAGACATTGGTTCAGCACCATGATGGGCTGGGAAACCTATGATCTCAATGTTCCTGATGCAGACAGTCAATCTATTCCAGGATTTAAATTTGTTACAGAAAGGATCCTCATTCATAGGAATCGCCTGCAAACAGAAAAGCGAGGTAAGAACTAAGTAAACTCGCATTCCCCCAAAAAGAAGAGAGATATCCTTCCTGTCTCGCTAGGAAGCTACCCTGTGAATAAAATAGCCGAACAAAGACTCTCATTAAACCAAAGACCAACCGATCCTACTTGAGATTAGTCCACTCACCCTGAAAACAGAACCGAAACCGCCCTGTCCGAGCTTTTGGCCTCTGAAAAGTTCGTTGCAGCCCTGTATGTCAAGTCAAACTGCGGAGACTCTGTATGCCGACATCAACATTGATAAATTCTGCAAACATAGAAATGGGAAAGGCGCTAGGCCTTGGCGAGCTACTCAGAAAAAAAAAGGAAACAGGAAACCAGACTCTGGAATCATGTAGGTTACTTTTGATTGGCATTCGGCGATATCTTCCTTTTCAACAAATCAATTAGAAGAAGGACGCAGATGACGGCAGAGGAACCGCTTAAAGCTCCAACAATAACCGTTGCTTGAATTGTGATTCCAAGGACTTCTTCACTGTAAGGATCGGAGGAGGATGGAGGTGCGAGAGGAACCTCGGAGTCGAAAGAAAAGGGTACGTCTCGACCTTGATATGCCAGCTAGGCATCATTATAAAGTTCCAATTAACTTCACCTTGTGCGAACTCCATGTATCTTCCCGAGGCATTTCTGCATTGTTGTTCGCTCAGATCAGGGCCTGCACTGGACATCCCATACAAGGTGTAACGAATTCACAGAAATGTTACGCCGTCGCACGTACTTTCTGAAATCCGGACCACCTTCGGAAGAGAGAATTTCAGACAGATTCTATGTTAAGGCT
>JARUPW010000035.1:81309-172220 GCA_029817735.1 Melastoma sanguineum
AACTTGGAGGAATGCCAAAAGCCTAGGAGACGAACAATTGGTAGAACAAGCGCCAAAACACATGGGTTCTTCAAATCTCTTCCATTCATTACAAGACAGGATTTTAGTAACCATTAAGGTACTCCACGGCCCATGCCCCAGTTATTTTTTGTTTCTCCAACCATTTGTTTACGGGTTACTAAAAAGTTGTGTCTAGCTAACATTTCGAACACATGAAAAAACAAACCAATAAAAGGATAACAGCACGAGTACCAAAAGATAAATTAAATGTACAGCATAGTTCTTTGTGAACATCACTTCCAAGTAACAAAACAACCGGACATCCTCAGTCAGTATTAATACCAGAAAAACACCTGATTGTATTTTGGGAGTGAAATCGATTATCAATGTTTCTACATTTGGAGCACACTCCAACACTTCTGCTATTCGTCCAAGAGAATACTGGTCGCTAAAGTCGTGATAGTCAGGTGTCGACATTTCAGCTGCGAAGAGAAATCCCCATTCCCCTTGTAATTATGGAGATCCTGGAAGTGCACCAAACAAAGAACAGTGATATCCTCCCTAAAGTTAGGACAGCCATCAAATAAAACATATGTACATATGTTGTGATTTAAGGCAAAGAAATGTCAGGAGATGAGATTATGTAAACATTTCTATTCATTTCTATGAAATTCCCAGAAGAAAACTACTAAAATTAACTAATACGACACAAGGCAAAGAAACGTAAGGAGGTGAGATCATATAAGCATTTCCACTTGTCATTGCAATTCCTGTAATAACAACTAGTAAAATTAACCTAACCATGAGCCAAATCAAACTCGAAAGATGTTGGGCCGAGCATAAGCACACCAGAGCAGTAAAACAGGCAAAGACCTGAAGGTAAAGTGAGATGGATCTCGCACCGTACCATTAGAATCTCGTTCCCTATCACGACTTTATCGACAAGCTCAGTTACTAAGAATTCCCTTCATGGTGCCAGAGACTTATTCGAATTAGTTTCAGGAAGCTGTAGCTCTGTGGCTGGGTGATCAATTTCATTCGAAAGTTCTGACAACTAAAGTGTCCAAACCATAATCTCACCTGACACGGCTTCACTTCTCAGCCTATCCAACAACATCAAGAGTGCCGCTTTGTATCCCTCATACGATGTATACTGATTAAACCGTGAATCGATAGGCACATCCATTTTCAGGACGCCGTATAACTGAAAGTTCGAATATCGGATCCAACATTTATCAACGAACATGGTAGCCTGTTTATTCATCGGCCAGTTCTGCCTGACATGGAAAGCAACCCCACTGAGACAAACCTGGCAGGTGTCGCCCGTGACATCACCGCTGCAGACTCCAAGGACCTGGATATTGTGGCTGGCTCGCAGACACGTTAAAGAGCCTATATTTCTGGATGTCGGAACTTTTCGTGGTAATTGACCGGAGAAGGGAATCGAGGGTCTTCCCGTAGGTTTCGCTGGATGTGAAATTCCCGCCTTGGTCGTTACAAATTTGATACTGACCATCGGCAGGACCGAGTAGCAAAGAGAAGGGAAGGAGGATCGCGGCGGGGATGAAGAAGAGCAGGGTGGGAAGCTTCAAAGGCTGTGGAGGTGCAGGTCTTGCCATCTCCATCCTTCTGAAGGCAAAACAAACAGTTGGCTATGAAAATGCAGATTCTTTTTAGTTAATTTTGACTTCCATGTCGTTCCCATTATTTTTCCCTCTGAATTTTTGATAAGGTAGTAATTGTTTTACCCCCAAAAAAAATAATTCATAAGAAATTTATCTTTGTAAAATATTTTGTAAAATAAATTGATAAAATAATATTTCCTTGACTAATATCACGAAATCGCCCTCGTCCCATTTAAAAAAAAATCGATGTTAAACATCGAGATTTTTTCTAAAGGGTCCGAACTCGGGTTTAGAAAAATCGATTTTTGGCATTTGACATAGAAATTTTAATTTGACTCGTAAAATAATTTGTTTTTTTTGTAAATAGAACTCAATGAACCAATTTCTTAACGGTACTCAAAAAAATTTAATCTAATCTATCTTTTTCGTAAAATAATTTGTTTCTTTGTAAATGAAATTCGGTGTTTCTAACATTAAATTTTTTTTATTTAACCGACATATTTCGTAAAATAATTTATTCCTTCACAAATAACTGCGCTATTTTGAAAAAAAAAAATTATTAGAATTTCGCTGGGCTAAGGCAGTCGAAATGTTCCGTGTTCAATTTCGTATGACTTGAAATTGGAGGACTGCTTTTCTTTCTTTAACTCCCCCTCTACGGCTTTGTTGTCCAGCTTTACGTTGAAAAAGATGACGAATTGAAAAGAACAACTCCTTGAATGAGTCAAATTAGTGGTGCCAAGAAAAATATGAAAATGATGTATAAAATGAACCCAAAGCATTTAAATTTTAAAATTCTTTTGCCTAAATTTTAATTTAAAGGGCACTTTATCAAATACATCCCAAAATTACAAAATTTTTCCAATTTATCCTAAGGTTTAGATAATATCTCCTTGTAGCCTAGACTTTGACTCATTTTCGAAAATACCCATCAAGGCTCCTAATTAAGATTTTATGAATGGCTGGAGAAGGAAAATCCTCTGGAAATCCTTCTGGGACTCCATCTCGATTGGAGTTCGTCCCAGAGTCTAGATTGTCTCCTTTTGGGATGAGCATGAGTATAAACGATGTTTTAACTCAGCTAACCATTCAAGGGAGTACAGAAAGTCTAGAAAGCCGAAACCAAATGGCAAGGGAAGTAGGCTTATATGTTAATAACATACTAGACGCTCTGGAAAAAGAAAGAGGTTTAAAGAGGCCTGAAGCCGAGGCGACCTCTGGACTGGAAAGTACTACGGGAACACCAGTCGAAAGATTGAATCTGGGAGGAAGAAATTCCAAACAGAATCAAGGCAAAAGTGTGGAAGAAATGTACAAGGAGTTAGTGGTTCCTTTCATTTTAGATACACAAAAGCGAAGTGCAAACTTGAACTCTCAAAGTGGAGAGTTGGCAAAAGACTTAAGGAAAGCCTTAGGTCTGGCAGAAGATGCTCCGGTTCATTTAGACAACAGAACGTTTAATGAGCTGGTAACTGCGAAGAGGGAAATCTATAGGCCCGATTATCCACACAGAACTAAACAAGAGTTTGTTCCAAGGGATAATGTTTTGAAGCCTATAATTACCCCTGGTGCTTTTCTGGATATAGATTGTGAAAAGCACGTATCTGAAAAGATAGATGAGTGGTTATCACTTATTCGTATGACGGCCTCTGCAGGAGGAATACCTCCTGGAGCAGTCTATGAATTATGTGTGGCAGCCCTCATGGGAACGGCGCAGAAATATTGGAAATCTTTGGTGGCTCATACAGACATCAAAGAAAAAATAAATCAAGCGCTGACGGTTGATGGAGTATTAGCAATAGTCGCTGATGCCCTGAAACGAGAGTTCTGTGGTTTTTCGTTATCCACTGAAACTGTGGAAAAAGAGCAATCATTAACCGCTCTGGTTAAACTACAGATCTGCGATATGTGCTGGTTTGATAGCTACGTATGTGAATTCCAGAAGTATTATTACAATCTGGACGTAGTCTCTCAACAGTTCATATTGGGAACCTTTTTTGCAAAACTTCCAGAACCTTGGCCGGAAGTTGCGCAAAAGGCCTATGAGTTACTTCTGAGTGAGGAAAAAATAGTTTCTGGACTCGGAGGTAAAATTCAGGCGGTGAAGTACGCGATGAGGAAAGCGTGTACTAAGCTCCAGGTAAAAGAGGCGGCTAAGAAGCTACCTTACCTAAATAAGAGCTGTTGTTCTCAGATAGAGTATGTGCCTGGAAGATACGGATGCGATACTCGCAGTACTTCAGGAGACTCTTTAAAGAGAAGGAACTTTCCTCGAAAGAGGAAGTTTGTTGGGTACAACAAAAGAAAGGTTTGGCCCAAGAAGGACGTCCAGCGAAAGCAAAAGGGAGGTCCTGCTTATAAACCAAGACGGTTTGTAAGGAGAAGGGATAACCTAAAGGATAAAGATAGGATCGATGCCTTCAAGCACAAGCATGGCAGAGAACCAAAATGTCCAAAAGGGAAACCCTTGAGCAGTTGTAATTGCTGCTGGTTTTGTGGTTCTAAGGACCACAAGGCGGATAGTTGTCCGAAGAAGAACCAAAGGAGAGAAAGACTCCGTATGGTCTTCCTGGATAACAGGAGTCATGAGGATGAAGTCCTTGCTTATGAACCAGTCGATGAGCAGGACATCTCCGATTTAGACTCGGAAGTAGAATCAATATATGAGGTTGTGTCTAATTATGATACAGACTCGGATGATGATTCTGATCTCTGGACCGAACATCTGTTCATGATGCGAGCAGAAAGGGAAGGAGATGGTGATGAGTTGGTTCCTTTGGAAACAAAAAATCAGATACTGGAGGAAACCCGCCAGTATGAAGATCCGTCCCAGTCGATTCTGGAATGGAGGTTGCCAAATGTCAATCCTAGAGAAGTTTATGAGGTATCGAGATTTAGGTTTCGATCAACCATAGATATCTCACAGACCGAGGCAACGGCGCAAGTCACGAGCACTGAGCTTGAGACTTTGGATATCCCACTCTTGAATGTACAACGCATAAGAGATACCATGCGTAACGCAAGAGGTGTATATAACTATATACACATTGGGTTGATCCAGATAGGATTAGTTCCGCTGTTTCATTTACCAGCGGATAGTCCTGTGGTAGCAGCTGTGATTGATAAACGTTGGCGAGAGTTTAGAGATCAGCTGATATCAGGCGTACAGGCCAATCTGGCACATGGTCCTGTATGGTTCCAAGTCCATCCAAACTTTATGATGGCTTTGAACGATCGCTGTTTGGGGACTTCATTGACCTTAAGAATCAAGTCGATGAATATGGATCGTATGAATCCCCAGGCCAAATATCTGGCGTATCACACTAGAGTAATTTACCGATTGGTAAATACCACTTGTCCTGGTGTGAGGAACATCTCAAGACTTACAGAGTTGTTCGAGGAAGGTCATAGCAATTACCAACAGTTCCATAGGCGTGAGGTAAATCCATTAGAATTAACTTGGCCAAGGAGTTGGGTTATGACTGAACCTGGCAGTAGCTCTAGGCCCATTAGTGCGGCAAATATCCGACAAAGGGGTAATGAAATTACTCTTATGTTAGGAGATCCGTCAAGGGTTAATGAAAGAGCTGATAGGCAGTTGCCCATGCTTAGCGATAGAGCTGACAGGAATTTACCTGTGAGGATGCCAATCCTGAGAGAGCCGCTCAATAGAGCGCCCTCTGAAGTCTCTTCAAGTGCTAGTGACGTGGGAGAAGACGTAATAGTCTCTCGACCAGAGGTTGCAAGCGCACCTCCACTAATAGAAGAGATGTCTCGAAGGTCTGTTGATTCAAGGACCCCGTCTCAACATACGGGTAGAATCGTAGGGTATAGACAAGTATCATTACCAGTCTATGAAGACCCTGTAGATCAACCGAGAGAGGAATCTATACGGATGCTAAGGGTTACCAGTATGGAATACTCATTATCCAAGATTCCTGAAGTTTGTGAGGTTATCGATCAGATAGCCAAGCAAAGGTCTATTGCGATAGACGATATCTGGAGGATGATAGAACCATCCCAGAGTGTACCTGAGAATATTGGGTTTAGTGTTAGGAAGGAAGACCTGAGCACGTATGTAGCTCTAACTTTCAAATTTCCTGGATACTATGAGTATTCTCTGGATACTTTGATAGACACTGGGTGTAGTACAACTTGTGCTAGACTCAATGCTCTACCAGATGAGTGGTGGGAACCACTGCAGAAACCCATCCACATGGTTAACGTCGATGGTGTGGCCACAATTGTTGGCCATAAGGCAAGCAACGTGCCTGTGTTTATTGGTGGACAAAAGTTCATCATTAAAGAGATTCTTGCACATCCTTTACTAGAGGCCGACATCATTCTTGGTAACGCCTTTTTAAGGGGCCAAAAGGAAAACCTTCCTTTTGTGCAGAATGAAAACGATGTTTCCATCGGTGGGGTAAAAATAAGTATTCTACAAGAGCCTAGACTTCGGTTAAAATTTGGCTTTTATCCGGTAAAACGGACAGAATACTGTGGCGATATCCCATGTGAAAGAGCTTTCAGAGTGCGAGCTCAACGTGGTGATATACGGTTGGATGAGAACGAATCATGGGTACAGACCCTGTTTTCCCCAACGAATACCAGTAGCTCTAGCTGGTATGACGACCTGTTTACCAATCCAAAACAGGAAGTGTGTATGGCTGTAAAGTTAACAGGAATGAAATGGGATAAGTTCCTGATAAAACTAGCCGATAACTTTAGTGAAGATCCGCTGAAGCTATGGACTCGAAATGGCCTAAAGGCTAAATTAGAGTTGAAAGATCCCGGAACCATTATACGAGCCAGAAATATTACGTATACGGCTGAGATGGTTGAGGAGTTTGACAAACAAATTCCTGAGTTGCTTGGAAAGGGTTTGATTAGGGACAGTTACAGTCCACATTCTAGTCCAGCCTTTATGGTAATTAACCATGCCGAGCAGGTGCGAGGTAAAGCACGAATGGTTATAGATTATCGTCAGCTTAACAAAGCTACTAAAGACGATGGCTATAAGATTCCAACGGCGGGTGACCTTATTGATAGGATTAGTTTGAGTCAACCAAAATACTTTTCCAAATTTGACTTGAAAAGTGGATACTGGCAAGTCAAAATGGAAGAAGAGTCGGTTCCTCTAACTGCCTTCAATGCTCCGCGAGGAATGTTTGAATGGTTGGTTATGCCATTCGGCCTGAAGAATGCTCCAGGCGTGTTTCAGCGCAAGATGGATAATGCTTTTAAGCAGGTCCGAAAATTTTGTGCGGTCTATATTGACGATGTGCTAATCTACAGCCAGTCTGAAGATGAACACATGAGGCACCTTGATCAGGTGACTGATATCTTCTGACGAGAAGGTATGATTCTATCTGAAAAGAAGATAGAATGGTTTAAGGAATCAGTTAACTTCTTAGGCATGGAGATTGAGCAGGGTAAAATTAAACTGCAAAATCATATTGCTGAGAAAATAGTTAATTTTCCTGACAGACTTGAGGATAGAAAGCAAGTCCAAAGATTTTGTGGATGCGCTAACTATGCAAGAAAGTTTGTGAAAGATCTTTCCCGAGACCTAAGTAGGATTTCGAAGAAAACCTCTTCTACTAATCCTTGGATATGGAAAGATGAGGACACTCAATCCATTAGAAGAATCAAAGCGAAGGTGAAAAATTTGCCACAACTCGCTTTACCATCTGATATGGATGAGCTAGTCTTGGAAGTTGATGCTTCTGAAGAATATTGGGGAGCGGTTCTCAAAATTAGAGGACGGAAACCAGAACCGGTGTGCAAATATTGGTCGGGAAGCTTCAAGGGGTACGAACTACGGTACCCGATACATGAAAAGGAAGTATTAGCCTTAAAAAATGGAATAAAGGCTTTTTACATCTTTTTGACACCGAAAGCATTTTTAGTGCGATCTGACTCGACCTATGTAAAAAGGTTTATGAGTCTGAACCTTAAGGAAGCTAGGCAAACTAGACTCTTGAGGTTGCAGGAACAACTGAGCTATTATAAATACGAGGTCGAATACATTCGGTCCGACCACAACATAATAGCCGACTCTCTCTCTAGAGAACTTGCAAACACCTCTCTTTCTAAAAACTCTGCAGATGGATCCTGCTGCAAAGAGAAAGATATGCTGGGGATGCAAGAAGGAGGGACACTCCCGAAAGGTATGTCCTAACCTGAGAGATAGTGAGCATAGTGATGCTGGTTCCGTTTCAGGAACGAAGATAGCAGTTCTCTGCTGGCAGTGTAAGCAACTAGGGCATCGCTCTTATGAGTGTCCCAAGAAGCTGAAAACTGCAGATTCCCAGAAGGGGAAGGCTAAACTTGAGGAGAAAGCAAAAGCTGACTCCAAGAGTGAAGCGAAACCAGATCTCCGGAAGGAGATGGCTAATCCCAAAGAAGCTGAGGCCAGATCTAGGGGAAAGGCGAAAGAATCCCAGAAGGGGATGGCTGGATCTAAAGGAAAGGCAATAGCCGATCCTAAAGAGAAAGCGAAAGTTTCCCAGGATGGGAAGACGGATCTGAAAGAGAAGGGTAACACCAACTCTGGAGGAAACGTGAAGAAAGATCTTCAAGAGAAGATGGCAGATCCAAAGGAGGAAAGCTCCAAGGGAGATGTGAAAATGGCAGATCTGAAAGACAAGGCAAAAGCTGAGTCGCAGGAGAAAGCCAGGAAGAAGAGGAAAGCCAAGAGGCTTGGGTCTTCTGGTCCCAAGAGGGACGATTCTACAAAAGAAGGTCCTAAGAAGGACGGTAAGGTTGAAGAACCTTGGTGGTCTCCTTTGACCATGGAGCAGTTCAATTACTGCCGAAACCACTTAGCCAAAGAGCAGAAGATTTCCATTAATCAAGCTGTGAAATCCTATAAGGCTTTGTTGCAAAGCAAGGAGGAACAGAAAGAGAGGATGGAGACACAGTATGCTGAGGAAGAGGCTAGGTTTAAGGCCATAATTGGCGAGCCAGTCCAAGAGGTAGACCCTGAACCAAGGGTAGAACCTGAGGAAGCGGCTGCAATGGAGTGTGAGCAGTACTTCGACTTTGGAAGTGCTTACGCAGCATTGGAAGGTGATCTTGAAAAGAAAGAGAACCTTGAGGAAGCAATTCCTGAAAGAGACTCAGTCAAGGAGTCTGGTGAGAAAACTCACGGTGATGGAAGTCACGATGGCAAAGGCCATGTTGGGAAATCCCAAGAGGATCTAGGAGGATCCTGGTATTTTGATGAAGACTCTTTTGAGGATGGATCCCTGAGTTGGGATGCGTCGGTGGTCTGTGGAGGACTCATAGGTAGCATCAAACATGATGACAAGCGCCAAATTGAGTATTTCGCAAAAAAGACCATAGAGTACATCAAAGACCTGGAGTTTAAGCTATCGATTATGGCTTCAGGTGAAGAGGAGATGTCTAAAGTCGAAAGAGAAAGACAACAGATATTCTCCACCACTATGTCGATCATACCAGGGGAAGTAAAAAATTATGAAGTCCCAAAGGTAGTAGTTGACATGAGCGAGTCCTCGCTTGAGGAGAACGCTGTACTTCAACCGTATCTACACTGGATATCGGGGAAGTGGCCGTCTTTGAAAATTCATTCAGAGATGGTGGGAGTAGCAGCACCTTACATACATGCGGGGTTTGTAGACATTCTGGAGATTGATAGGTCTGAACCAGAGTGTATGGAAACACTGCCTATGTTGGTGAGGTATGTACTCGGATGCCTAGGCTATGGACCCAAGTATGCCACGGCATTGATTACTAGCACAATAAGGGAGGAAGAAGACCATCCCCTATACGGGAAGGTGATACTGCAGAATTTGCAAGTATGGAACATCCACCCTTGTGAGAGTAGACGTCTGGTGGAACCTCAACGACAGGACCTTGACCAGAGAGGTTTATGGCGGAAGTATTACAAGGACAAAACAGTCCGAAAAGCCATAAAAGTTGAGTTCCTTAAGGATGTGTTGGAGCATGTGTTAACCCGCAAGGATGAATACTATGTGCTCTGTGACGGCATCATAACCGTCATGATTCTTCGGTCAGATCTAAGTCTCATAGACGAACAAGCAGGGGACCGAGGATGGCAGAGGATGCTTGACCTTCTAGATAGTTTCTGGAGGCGAGAGAACTCTGAGTTGCACCTCCGAACCGACACCTTCGAAGTTTGGAGCAAAATTGCTGATTTCACAGACAAGACCTGAATCAGCAAATCAAACATGATGAGAGAGCCCAACAAATTTCGCAACAAATTCTAGAAGCGGTTCAAGACCCGCAGGGACTCTCAGAGAAAGAAGGAGTTGGCGAAATATCATGCGCCAACAACAAGGAAGGAATCTCCCAAGACAGTGCACCTATGCAGACGGGAGACAACTGAACAAAGTTAGACTAGGACATTTTTGTCGGTCATTAGGACCCCACTAACTTTTGTAAACAGTTTAGATTCCTTTTACTTTTGAGCTGGCAAACAGTGCATTGGCACCAGCTCCTTTGTGTATATATTCACAAGCCCTCTACCTCATTTGGGGGAGCAATCTGAATAGAGAATTTTCTCTCTCAAAACTTTGAGCAAGAATTCTTTGATTGTCCTCCAGAAGAAAATCTCAGTTATTTCTTTGATTGTTCTTCGAAAGATACCTTAAGAAACCAAGGGTGTTAGAATTAATCAGAACAGATTAAGTCTAACCAAAGGTTAGATCAATGGATCGACACCTTGAAGGATAAGTCATTTTGACTAAACCTTGTAAGGCTAAGCCATAAAGCTGAGACTTGGGATGAGGATTGTCTATATAAGTCCCTTATGTCATGGGCGTTAGAAAACACAGAAGAGCCTCTCCACTTCCTTCTCTAAATTTCTGAGAAGAAAACTCTTGAAGAATTGCCTTCCTGAGTTCTCTTGGTGCGAAAGCTTGGTGAACCCTCTGAGCTTTTCGATTAAGGTATGAGCTACATCTTTATATATTAAAGTTGTTTATGCTGATTCTTTCAGTCCTGAAAGAAGATCTTGATTAAGGCAACTTAATTAAGGTGGTGTTAACGCACGAGTCATTCTATGACTGATTGTCCTAACCCAGATCTCTTGCATTTGGATCACGGGGTGGGCAAGGATTCTACTACTGGTCTTCTCAACACCATAGTAGATCATCTGGAACATCTATCGGCACAGATATCACAAATATCGCAGCAGATAGAGAGCTATTCTAAAAGGTTAGAAGAGCTGACTCTAGTTCAGAGTGAATTCGAGGAGTACTTCCTTGAAGGTAAATCCAATTTAGGATTTGCGGCTAGTTCAAAATACTCTAACGGGTATTTGAGGTTGGCAGAACGCCGACGACAAAGACAATTTGAAAAAGCTTCTTAAGTTCGATTCCTGTATTATACATTTGGTATCAGAGCCGCTTAAGAAAAATTAATTTTCTGATTGTCTGAGAAAATTTCAGGAGCCTAGAGAAAAGAGGATAATTTTGAAACAAGTCGAAAGAACAGGATAACTGGAGATACAGTTTAAACTCCAGGATAAATCGGATAAAAAGAGTAAAGTTGAGGATATATTGGATAAATAAGCCTAATTTAAATTATTTATTATCTTTTTTTTTATTCGAGAAAAAAGAATGGGCATCGATTTGTCAAACAATATTTTTGTATACGATTGTCAATTTCTGTTCTTTGGTGGCATTTCGCAGAATGGCTCGACTTGGGAGAGTTACGTTCCCTCGGTCGGAGAAAACTTAGGTAGATAGTTTCGAAACACGAGGTTTAATTTGTAAGGTTCGATTTCTAGAAAAATGAAAAATAAATAAAAACGGGAAGGAACTTGAGTTTGATTTCGGAACATTATTTTTGAATTTTCGAAACTACCTTTTTAACTTTGCGATTTTTTTTTCCGACTACCACTAAACTTTCAAAATTCGGCAAACAATGCCCTTAGGTGTTAGAAACATTGATTTTGGTCCCGTAAGGAAATCGGTGTTTTTAATACCAAGTTAGACATATTATTTATCAAATTTTAAAAGTTGTTACCCTATTTCGCGAAATATTTTTCCGATGAATCTTATTTAAGGCCCTACTTGTTCGTGATAGGGACCATGGTGATCTTCGCGATGATTTTCTCCCGGTGGACACTCGGGACATAAAATGTCTAAACGAATACTGTGTTCTGATGGTTGATGCAAACATATACTGTGTTCCAGTATTCTCGAGATTTATCCTGGATATGCGGAGGTAATCGAAGCTTCATCGTCTTGTGTCTGTGCCAGCTTCGTAAATGGAAGCTCCGCGTGGCGACAGTGCGGAGCTGGTTATGAATCGACATTCACTCCAAAGTTTGTGTCCTTGAAGTATGCTCACTGGCTGGCTGCATTGGCATATGGGGAGGGTAATGCTGAGACTGTTGTTGGACATGAGAATAACGGAAGCCATAGGCGATCTAGATGTCATGTCTTCTTGAACGTTCAACAACGCAATGCGACAAAAAGAGGTGCATAGCGAATATGAACGAGAAGTCCACCAAGGGTCAATGAGAGCTTGACATTGAAACTGGGGTTGAAACATGTTGCCAGAGCGGTGGCGTTTCTCACTGCGGATGAAGCTGGGATCATCACCAGCCGCTATCTCCCCCCGTTCAGTGCCGATCAACATGGACAAGATGTAACTTTAGATCTCCATCTCAAACAGGGGAGAGCACTACACGATCACCCTTCTATTTCTGAAAACCACGATTAACTGTATCTCTGCTTTTTTCTACCATATGTGTGGTTAAGTATTCCTCCAAGCTTGTCATAGAAAGCAAAAAATGTATTCCTAGAAGCTGATGTTGCAATCACACTGCTGGTGAACGCGGCGGGATTTGACTGTGGGTCTGGATCACCTTCCTTCCTCCAGAGTACTGTTGGTCATAGGGTTGGTCGACTGGATGGTGCCGATTCGGTTTGTTGCTTGCACATTGATGCTTCGAAACATGAAAGCAGGTTGTATAGGCTGTGGAAGCTCGGATTCTCCGCTCAACATCAGGACCACGGCCGTCATGTTGGGCCTATCAATTGCCTCGTCTTGAACGCAAAGCAGGCCGACTTGAATGCATCTCATCGTTTCAACTGCAGAAAATTCACAGAGTTCATCATCGATGAGGTCCATCCCTCTGCCTTCAGACCACAGCATCCAAGCCTGCACCATCCCATGGTTGCTCTCGTGTTAAATGTCAGTCAAACTACAATCTGGGTGTAGAACTTGACACTTATGTATGATGGGAGGTTGACGTGATCTTCAACCAAGCATATGCTCGTGCTCTTCTTTCCACTAACAATCTCTAAAAGGAGTACCCCGAAACTGTAGACGTCGGATCTCTCTGAAAACACCCCGCCTATGGCATACTCTGGCGACATATATCCCCTGCCATCAGAATAAGCAATTATGTGCTCAATTTTTCACGGTTCAAATAAATTGCACATGACGATGGTTTCGCGGTTTGGTTATTACAGAGTGCCGACGACTCTACGCGTCGCTACCAAATCTTGCGTCCCTTCAAACATTCTTGCCAGGCCGAAATCCGATATCTTGGGATTCATGTTGTCATCCAAGAGAATGTTGCTGACCTTCAGGTCACGATGGATGATCCTCAGGCTTGAGTCCTTGTGGAGATAGAGAAGCCCCCTAGCAACTCCTAGGATTATGCTAAAACGTTTGCTCCAATCGAGCTGAGCCTTCCTCTCCTTATCTGAAGGCAGCGATCAGGCGTCAGCTTGCTAACTTAATTTGTGCAATGGGAAGAGATATATAGATTTATACATACCGAAAAGGAACCTGTCCAAGCTCTTGTTCGGCAGGTATTCATACAAGAGAATCTTCTCCTCCCTCTCGCTGCACAACCCAACAAGTCTGACAAGGTTCCGATGCCGGAGCTTTGATATGAGGATGACCTCATTCTTGAATTCCTCAATGCCTTGACTCGAGCTACTGGCAAGTCTTTTCACCGCCACCTCTCTACCGTCACTCAGCTTCCCCTATTTCATGGGAAGGCCAGAAACCATTAGTTGATCAAATCACGTTCGGTACACAGGAAAAATAACGAGCACGGGAACAACTCAGTGGCTACCTTATAAACGGAGCCAAAACCTCCTTGGCCGAGCTTGTTGGTGACATCAAAGTTGTTTGTAGCCAGGGCAATACTATTGAAACTGTAGGCAGGCAACTCGGCCGTGTCTTCTGGTTTCAGCCCATCTGATCTGGTAACTGAATCCAGCTGTGTAGAATTCTTTCTAGGTCTTCCTGTATAAACGCCATGACGATACAAGGCATAGTAGGTTGTGGTTATCTTGGAGATATCTTGTCCTGTCATGCTTACATATTAGTTCTTCCTTAATGAACTCGATAATACCTCTTTGTTTCAGTCTCGTCTTCCACCATAGCAAAAACATAGCTCCGAATAGAATGGCGGCAAAGATGCTTGTCAGCCTTATGACTAACAGTTTCGGTTGCTTAGATCCCCCTGCATCAGATATCACATTTAGAGACTGACGATATCAGATCAATAACAGGAGATATAGGGTCTCATCAAACCTATGGATGTGAGGCGAACATAGAGATCTTTTCCGTAGTTCAACCCAAAATCCTGTACATCCAGCAACTCTCCGCTCCATGTCATACAACCGATCGAGTTCACGTAAGAGTAAGCCAGACATGAGCAATTACGGACGCACTGATCCTGACATACACCTGCATCCTGTATTCCCACCAGCAAGTAGGCCGAATCGGGAAGCTTCATGTTGCTCAAACGGAGGAAAGCATCTGTTTGCACTTTTCCGGATTCTGATACATTCACAGGTTTCTGACAGTTGAGTTCTGTTAGCCGGATGCACCCTTTAGACCAGTTGCCATGGTTCCATTCATCAAATGAACTTGGAACAAACCCTTCCATGCAACTGCATACGGGGGATTTCATCATGTTACAGACACCGAAAGGCCCACATATCCCATAAACGTCGCACCTATTCCTTGGAAATTCCGAGAACATTGTCCACGTCATCGCCTCCTTGTCCCAAACGATGCTCGTCAATTCTCCGGTTGGGGATATGTACGCGGACCGGTGTTGGGAGCTGTCATATGGCTGATAGGTGAAGTATACCGTTCCCTGATTAATGTCTTGCGTGACTGTTCTGCCGTTCAGGTAGTTCTGGTCCGTGCCTGGCATTCCAATGAAGGTCGCCTTATCCCATTGCCCACTTCGCCAGTACAGTTTAGAGCCTTCCCACGTGACCATCTGTGTCGGAGTCTCTGGGGTCATACCTACAACAAATGCGCCACGAGAAGGGTCGTTTTCAGTCTTCCACGACGTCAAGAAATGTTTTGCCCCAGTTCGGCTGATAATTCCAAATTTCATCCCCGGTAGAAAGGTATCGCATGGATCCTCGAAGCTTCCCCACAGCTCATTCGAACTCCCGTCCTGTAAAACGAAGTTCCCGCCATCCGAAATCGATGCAAAACTCTGACTCGTGGCCGAAACATTCGTGGACCAGACCGTGTTCCCCCGGCCGTTGACGAGATTCAGGTTTCCATCATCACCGATCCTGAGACTCGCCAACGATCGGTCGGAAGTTGAAATCGGTTCCTCCCTATTTGCCACCCAGACAACCCTGGAAGGACCCGGTTTCTTGAACCAGATTCCAACGTACAGGTTCTGGGATCCATTGGGCGTGAAGAATCCGAGCTCGAAGATCTGACCAGGAGAAGACACGAGGGTCTGGTTAGCAAACAGAGGCGTCGAGGCAGTGATGTTGTCTGCAGCGCCGCCCCCGCGGCCATGGAGCACCTGAAGGACCAAAGAGACAACTAACCAGCTACAAGGAACAAAAAACATGACGTAACAAAGCTATTCTTCTTTCTTTCTCTAACAAGTTTTGTTTCCTTTCCAGTGGAGCAGAGATGAGTTATGTATATACATATATCGTATTAGATTCACATTTTGATGAATTTTCATTATTGAATGTGCACATCAAAAAAATAAATGTCAAACTTTGAAAAAAAATCAATTTATGTAACTGTCTCTTATACACATCTAGATGTGTATAAGAGACAGCATATATCGTGTTAGATTCACATTTTGATGAATTTTCATTATTGAATGTGCACATCAAAAAAATAAATGTCAAACTTTGAAAAAAAATCAATTTATGTAATTATTGATTAATTAGAAGCTGGACATCGCCACGCGTGAGCACGTGTTTGAAACACTACTTTTAGTTTTAATGTTTACGATTTCACCGTTAGTGTTTAGCGTTTTGAGTTTGTGATTTAGGGTGCTCTTAATTAAATGTATTAGCCTTACCATTATGAAAATAACATAAACTAAGAAAACTAATAGACACTTCATTGAAAATGAAATAATCCATCCTAACCACTAACTTTGACTCGGTTGTCGTAGAAAATTGATTTATAGGTTTGCTTGGACGTGAAGTTCCCGTCCTCGTCGCTGCAAAAGACCATACGGGCCAACGACGGGACAGAGGAGCGAAGAGAAGGGAAGGAGGATCGCGACGGGATGACGAAAATGGGGAAGCTTGGTGGGTTGTTGAGGTGAAGGTCCTCCAGAGGACCTATTGAAGCGTTGAATAGGCCCTAAGTCATGGTGCTGGAACTCGTCGTGGCAATGGAGTTGAGCTTTGCTTTGGAGGCATGGTTGGCAGCGTAGTTGGCATTGTCCAGGCAAAGATGAAGATGACACCTTTGACTTTATAGCGAAGGTTGTTGAAATGAAGAAATTTCGGAGCTCAAATTTGTGTGTAACATTAGTGGAAAATTAACAGCATTGTAATATTAATGTAACTTAGGTGATCAGGAGAGTCAATAGGAAGTAACTAAACTCGTAGAAATGGGCATAGGACCCGCGAATAGGAGTCGTCAGCATTACGCCGGACCTGCGAGTTGGAGCTTCGTTCTCGTTCATTTCAGAGGAAAGAAGATGGAACATATTTCGAACGACCACATTTCATGGCGGATAGACAAGAAACGCACGATAATAATGTGCCTAGGAAGGTTACAAGAGAGGCAAATCCGACACATGATAATGTAAAGTTGGTCGTTTCTTTTTGTGCACTATCCTACAAGGTTGGGATGGATTAGTTTGCGATACTACTTGTTAGAGATTCAGATTGATGCACGAATCTGTTCAATTCATTATCGTCGCGATGACCAACTGTGGAAACTCTGGGACGTAAAATCTCTACACGAATGCTGTGTTCTGATGAGTGATGCAATCATATCTTTATAATTTAGGGTTTATACGATTAGGCTAGACCAAAAAAAAGAAAAATCGATGAACCATAGTCTATTTCATGAACACGGTAATGTGTCAAAATTTACTGCAACTCATAATTCATCAATATATTTTTACTTATGATTATATGAGGAATTATCACATAAAGTACTGCAAAATTTTTAATGTTGTCTTTTGTTGTTCTAATTTTTGTAAGAACCTCTCATACGTTACACATAGTCATACTTAACCGCGTACTGAATACCACAACTTCAAACACAATCATCAATATCATGATAATTTCTTCCGCATCCATGTTCCAGTGATCTCGAGATTTATCGCGGATATGAGGCGGTAAAAGAAGCTTCATCATCTGTGTCTGTGCTGGTTTAGGAAATGGAAGGTCCGGATGGAGACAGTGTGGAGCTGGTTATGAATTGACACTCCCTCCAAAGTTTGTGTCCTTGAAGTATGCTGGCTGCACAGGCATGGGGAGGGTAATGCTGAGACTGTTGTTGGACATGAGAATAACAGAAGCCATAGGCTGTCTAGATGTGACGTCTTCTTGAACGCACTACAATGCAGTACGGCAAAAAGAGGTGCATAGAGAATAAGAACGGGAAGTCCTCGCAGGGTCCATGAGAGCATGAAATGGAAACTGGGGTTGAAACATGTCGCTGGAGTGGTGGAGTTTCCCACCACGGATGAAGCCGTGATAATTACCGGCCGCTATCTCCCCATTCACAGTGGATCAACATGGACAAGATGTAACATTAGATCTCCATCTCAAACAGGGGAGAGCACTCCACGATCACACTTCAATTTCTGAAAAATACGATTAACTGTATCGCTGCTTTTTTCTACCATATGTGTGGTTAAGTATTCCTACAAGCTTGTCATAAAAAGCAAAAAATGTATTCCTAGAAGCTGATGTTGCAATCACGCTGCTGGTGAGCGCAACTGGATTTGACTATGGGTCGGGATCACCTTCCTTCCTCCATAGTACTGTTGGTCATAGGGTTGGACGACTGGATGGTGCTGCTTCGGTTTGTTACTTGCACATTGATGCGTCGAAACACGAAAGCAGGTCGTTTAGGCTGTGGAAGCTCGGATTCTCCGCTCAACATCAGGACCACGGCCATCATGTCGGGCCTATCAATTGCCTCGTCTTGAACGCAAAGCAGGCCGACTTGAATGCATCTCATCGTTTCAACTGCAGAAAATTCACAGAGTTCACCATCGATGAGGTCCAACCCTCTGCCTTCGGACCACAGCATCCAAGCCTGTACCATCCCATGGTTGCTCGTGTTAAATGTCAGTCAAACTACAATCTGGGTGTAGAAGTTGACACTTACGTATGATGGGAGGTTGACGTGATCTTCAACCAAGCATATGCTCGTGTTCTTCTTTCCACTAACTATCTCTAAAAGGAGTACCCCGAAATTGTAGACGTCGGATCTCTCCGAAAACACCCCGCCTATGGCATACTCTGGCGACATATATCCCCTGCCATCAGAATAAGCAATTATGTGCTCAATTTTTCACGGTTCAAATAAATTGCACATGAGGATGGTTTCGCGGTTTGGTCATTACAGAGTGCCGACGACTCTACGCGTTGCTACCAAATCTTGCGTCCCTTCAAACATTCTTGCCAGGCCGAAATCCGATATCTTGGGATTCATGTTGTCATCCAAGAGAATGTTGCTGACCTTCAGGTCACGATGGATGATCCTCAGGCTTGAGTCCTTGTGGAGATAGAGAAGCCCCCTAGCAACTCCTAGGATTATGCTAAAACGTGTGCTCCAGTCGAGCTTAGCCTTCCTCTCCTTATCTGAAGGCAGTGATCAGGCGTCAGCTTGCTAACTTGATTTGTGTTATGGGGAGAGATATATAGATTTATACATACCGAAAAGGAACCTGTCCAAGCTCTTGTTCGGCAAGTATTCGTACAAGAGGATCTTCTCCTCCCTCTCCCTGCACAACCCAACAAGTCTGACAAGGTTCCGATGCCGGAGCTTTGATATGAGGATGACCTCATTCTTGAATTCCTGAATGCCTTGGCTCGAGCTACTGGCAAGTCTTTTAACCGCCACCTCTCTACCGTCACTCAGCTTCCCCTATTTCAAGGAAAGGCCAGAAACCATCGGTTGATCAAATCTAGTTCGACAAGCACAGGAACAACTCAGTGGCTACCTTATAAACAGAGCCAAAACCACCTTGGCCGAGCTTGTTGGTGACATCAAAGTTGTTTGTAGCCAGGGCAATACTAATGAAACTGTAGGCAGGCAACTCGGCCGTGTCTTCTGGTTTCAGCCCATCTGATCTGGTAACTGAATCCAGCTGTGTAGAATTCTTTCTCGGTCTTCCTGTATAAACGGCATGACCATATAAGGCATGGTAGGTTGTGGTTATCTTGGAGATATCTTGTCCTCTCTCGCTTACAAATTAGTCCTTCCTCAATGAACTTGATAATACCTCTTTGTTTCAGTCTCGTCTTCCACCACAGCAACATCATAGCTCCGAATACGATGGCGGCAAAAACGCTTGTCAGTCGTATGACTAACATTTTCTGTTGCTTAGATCCCCCTGCATCCGATGTCACATTTAGAAAATGATGATATCAGAACAATAACAGGAGATATAGGGCCGAATCAAACCTACGGATGTGAGGCGAACATAGAGATCTTTTCCGTAGTTCAACCCAAAATCCTGTACATCCAGCAACTCTCCACTCCATGTCATACAACCGATCGAGTTCACGTAAGAGTAAGCCAGACATGAGCAATTACGGACGCACTGATCCTGACATACACCTGCATCCTGTATTCCCGCCAGGAAGTAGGCCGAATCGGGAAGCTTCATGTTGCTCAAATGGAGGAAAGCATCTGTTTCGACTTTTCCGGATTCTGATACATTCACTGGTTTCTGACAGTTGAGTTCTGTTAGCCGGATGCACCCTTTAGACCAGTTGCCATGGTTCCATTCATCAAATGAACTTGGAACAAACCCTTCCATGCAACTGCATACGGGAGATTTCATCATGTTACAGACACCGAAAGGACCACAAATCCCATAAACGTCGCACCTATTCCTCGGAAATTCCAAGAACATTGTCCACGTCATCGCCTCCTTGTTCCAAACGATGCTCGTCAATTCTCCAGTTGGAGATATGTACAGGAACGGGTGTTGGGAGCTATCATATGGCAGATAGGTTAAGGATACCGTTCCCTCATTAATGTCTTGTGTGATAGTGACGGCGTTCAGGTAGTTCTGGTCCGTGCCAGGCATTCCAATGAAGATCGCCTTATCCCATTGCCCACTTCGCCAGTAGAGTTTAGAGCCATCCCAAGTGACCATCTGTGTCGGAGTCTCTGGGGTCATACCTGCAACAAATGCCCCACGAGAAGGGTCGTTTTCCGTCTTCCACGACGTCAAGTAATGTTTTACCCCAGTTCGGCTGATAATTCCGAATTTCATCCCCGGTAGAAAGGTATCGCATGGATCCTCGAAGCTTCCCCACAGCTCATTCGAACTCCCGTCCTGTAAAGCGAAGTTCCCGCCATCCGAAATCGATGCAAAACTCTGACTCGTGGCCGAAACATTCGTGGACCAGACCGTGTTCCCCCGGCCGTCGACGAGATTCAGGTTTCCGTCATCACCGATCCTGAGACTCGCCGACGATCGGTCGGAAGTTGAAATCGGTTTCTCCCTATTTGCCACCCAGACAACCCTGGAAGGCGCCGGTTTCTTGAACCAGATTCCAACGTAGAGGTTCCGGGATCCATTAGGCGTGAAGAATCCGAGCTCGAAGATCTGACCAGGAGAAGAAAGGAGGGTCTGGCTAGGAAGTAGAGGGGTCGAGGCCGTGATGTTGTCTGCAGCGCTGCCCCCGCGGCCATGGAGCACTGGAAGGACCAAAGAGACAACTAACCAGCTACAAGGAACAAAAAACATGACGTAACAAAGCTATTCTTGTTTCTTGCTCTAACAAGTTTTGTTTCCTTTCCAGTGGAGCAGAGATGAGTTGCCTTTTAAGAAAATTCAATCGAGGGGAAAAAAATCGCGGAATGGAACTGAAGGTTTGTTATCAATTCCTTTGACTAATATCAATCCTACTTTTTTTTTTTTATGAAATACACCGAGTTTCTTATATTTTTTAAATAAAATCGTATTTCAAATACCGAATTAGTAATTAGGTAAAAAAAAATTAAAATATAATTATACTATTTCACAACAAAACTCGAATAGAATTGCTTCACATTGACATTCCCCTCATTTTGTTTCCAAATCATGCCATAAGTGTTGAAAATGAAGTCACACTTCCACCTATAAGTTCGAGTTTTTAGGACAACTGGGTGCTGTACAACAATAATATTGTACTAATCGATATTTATCGACGATAATTCTCTAACTTTTCTCCTTTTGCTTCTTTAATAAATAAAATATTAGAATCATCACGAGGTTATATATTTTGTATTACATTCACATTTTGAAGAATTTTTGTAATGAATTTATTTTAAAAGCTGTTCAATTTGTGTAGGCTTTTCTTTGCTTCTATTTTCATTATTGAATGTGGACACCAAAAAAATAAATGTCAAACTTTAAAAAAAAAACAATTTATGAAATTATTGATTAATTAGAAGCTAGACATCGCCACGCGTGAGCACGTATTTGAACCACTATTTTTAGTTTTAACGTTTAGGGTTTAGAATTTAATGTTCTATTTTTACAATTTCACGGTTATGGTTTATGATTTAGGGTGCTCTTAATTAAATGTATTAGCCTTACCACAATTAAAATAAAATAAGAAGACAAATGGACGCTGGATTGAAAATGAAATCATCTATCCTGACCACAAACTTTGACGCGGTTGTCGTAGAAAATTTACTTACAGGTTTGCTTGGACGTGAAGTTCCTGTCCTGGTCCCCGCAAAAGACCATAAGGGCCAACGACGGGACAGAGGAGCGAAGAGAAGGGAAGAAGGATCGATCGCGACGGGGATGAAGAAAATGGGGAAGCTGCGAGGATTGTGGAGGTGAAGGTCCTCCTGGGGACCTATCGAAGCGTTGAATAGGCCCTAAGTCATGGTGCCGGAACTCGTCGTGGCAATGGAGTTGAGCTTTGCTTGGGAGGCATTGTTGGCAGCGTAGTTGACATTGTCCAGGCAATGATGAAGATCACACCTTTGACTTTATAGCGAAGGTTGTTGAAAAGAAGAAATTTCGGAGCTCAAATTTGTGTGTAACTTTAATGGAAAATTAACAACATTGTAATATTAATGTAATTTACGTGATCAGGAGAGTCAATAGGAAGTAACTAAACTCGTAGAAATGGGCATAGGACCCGCGAATAGGACTCATCAGCATTATGCCGGACCCGCGAGTTGGAGCTTCGTTCTCGTTCGTTTCAGAGGAAAGAAGATGGAACATATTTCGAACGACCACATTTCATGGCGGATAGACAAGAAACGCACACAATAATAATGTGCCTAGTGTACGCGCGCCTTCCGGCCTAGCACGCGCGAGACGGTTCGGACGACACGAGGATTTGAGCCCGCTCCCCCAAGGCCCAACCGGTCGGCATCGCAACTTGAGCGTCGGACGCTGCGGAAAGGAATTGGGTCGAAGGTTCCTAAATGGACCTACGGGGCATTTCGCCAACCGTCTTCACTTTTTTTAAGGCGACGGGCGAAAGGCTGCGCGTAGGCCTCACAAATGAACGTTCAGGAGGACTCGGGGAGCGGCTCGTGTCGCCAGTCCCTCATCCAAAATGGCTTCATAAAAATGTTGTTTAACCTAGATAAACGATTACGGAGTCGCCACTGACTTATTTTTGAAAGTTGGTCTAAGTCAGAAAACCAAAGTAAGATTCAGGGATCCCTAATTACTAACTCTTACATTTAAATATGCGAATGGCGTTTGCTCCAAAAGTTTGCTTTTGGTTAACGGGTGTTGGACCCGATCCGGGCATGACTCCGGACTCATGTCAATGTTTTACAGGCATTGGACCCGATTCAGGCCTTTTGGGCCAGAACTCATATGTGTTGTTTTAGCAAACAACATGCGACGATAAAATCCCAAACGCCTACCAGTATGCACCGCAACCACAGATCAAGTATTTAGATCATGGTGATCGTGGGCCTATGCACCTAGGCCCACGACCCGTTATATGTGGAAATAACAAAACATCGGGAGGCCCGTACCTCCCTCATGTACCTGAAATGTCGGTTGTGGCCGCTTTATTATCTTGACATCGCGGTTTTTACACACGCGGAGAGATCCACGCGGTTTGATACACGCGCCTTCAAGTAGTCTTCGAAGTCTCAGAGTCTTTGAAATCCGTCTTGTAGGATTCTTGCATCCCTCAGTGGAGGGTTGTGAGCCCATTGGTGTAACTTTTCAAGATGTTGAAGAATAAATCCCAATGAGTTATATGCATCTTGGATGCTCCGGGGAAATCCGTGCTCCTCGTAGTTTTTATGCAAAGTAAACAAGTAAATAAAAAAATTTGATGTAAGTAACAATATAGGATCGTGCAAACAAGGTAAACAGATCAAAGCATGAGTATCAGACCAATTAAAAGATAATCCTAGACAAAAGAAAATTATGTAAGTTGATGTATTAAAAGATTATAGAAACACTTAAACAAATCATTATAAAAACACTTAAACAAATCATGATATTCGTTAAAGAAAACCGGTGGGCAAATCAAATAGTTAAAATTTGAAATTAATCAAAATCTCAAACAAATTCTAGACTTCAGACAAATCACACGAACCCCAGTGTATGGTCATTAAAATTAGAATTTCCTCGGAGAGGGATTCATTGCCTCCAATAATAAATGGGATCAAAAGACCCTTCGCCTGGTTGATTCACGCTCGCGGAAGCTTGGATCTTGACTTCCTATGTTGGGAGTGATGCCATGGTCTGGAGATGGGTTGTCCTCTGAGGAACAGGGTTCGTTGGAAGCGGAGATCTGGTGTTGAGCAAGCCTGATCTGGATTTCTGAAGAGGGACGTTTGGGTCGCCGAAATCGAGTCATAACCCGCGGTGGTGGATGTTGAATCCAGGTGGTCTGAGCAGAGGGAAGCCATGGGAGACGAGGAAGGCCATCATCACGCCCAGACCCAGTCGAGGCGAGATGACCGAGGAAGGGCATCGCGGGATTTAGTCTGGGTATGGGCACACCGGCCGAGAGTCACTGTAGCTGTACAGCGAGGGAAGAGCTGTCTCCCCGTAACTGCGGCCGGTCATCAGAGGAGCGGGATTGCTGTGGACGGAGAAGGCTGAAGACAGGGGACGACTGGAGCCAGAGAAGGCGGAAGACGGTGCCACCGATGTTGTCGAGGAAGAAGGTGAAGTCGCTAAGATGAGGCTGACTTGGGGTGATGCTGATGCAGATGTTGTCGAAACCGGAACAGAGTTGCTGCCGCTAGTGTTGATAGTCTTCGGAGGGAGATATTGGTGTTGGCTTTGCCGCCGGGTCGCTGCAGGTGCTCTTCCGCTGGCGTAGGAGGCGCTGTGATTATTGGAGCTGGATACTGGTCCGCTGCATGATTGGCTGACGAAGCTGATTTTACCGTCTTCAGGATGTATACCTGCGTTTTAAGAAAAAAGGGCAAGTTAAAATAAGAGGAGAGCTTCCCGTGATGCTTATGCACGTCCGCGAGAAGCTTGGACTAGTTCTCTGCCGATGGTAAGGAAGTGGAGTTGGTCGGGTCATCTAAAGGGGCTCGTCCTCATCGTTGCTGCTGAGAGATGCCAAGTGTCGCTGGTTGTATTCTAATGGAATCGGAGACGAGTGTCGTCATTGCCGCATCTAGGGAGGTTGAGGTCTGACGCAGCCAGAGGTATGCCGTCCTTCTCATTGTTGTTGTCGAGTACTCCATTTGGGTTGGTTGAACGGGGTTCCCATGTTCTTGGCACGGTCCTACCTTAGCTGGAGGATGGCGAGGATGCGGCAGGGGATTAGGGACAAAAGCCTTTAGTCCTTCGGCCGGAGGGAGTCCTCTGAAGATCAGCCCCCCGTGGGTGAGTGATGATGTCCCTTTTTTAATCTGTCTCTCTCTGTCTTTGTGTATCTCTCCCTCTCTCCGCTGCTAATCAGAGCTTGTGGGGAATAAAAGGGGTCCCCCAAAAGGGATCGTGTATTGGTCGGATTTTTTTTGTTCCAAAAATCTCGGGGAGGAGAGGTGAGTGGGGAAGCCGTTGAGCGTCCAAAAATCTCGGGTGTGAGAGGTGAGTGGGGACCTACAGCGACCCACAGTAAGAACCAGAGAATCCTAACAAGAACCTCTCTGACAGAATGTGTATCTGGTTTTAACTGCAGAAAGGAACAACTCCCTGCAGATTCGGTTCATTAACTTTGCATAAAGACTTATTCTCTGCAAAGAATCTGTAGGTCCCGCACGTGAGATTTGCTAAAAGCACTATTTGTTTATATTATTAGTAACAAAGACAGCCAACAGACGAAAGTTGTCGATCTTCGTCTTCTTAGCAGAAAATGAGGAAGATCAAAAGTGGATGATGAGCAGAATGTCTCCCGACGACCTTTAGAGAATGTTTGAAGTGACATCTTCTTTGAAGGGAAAGGATTCTTTCCCTGCAGGAGCTGCTTCGATTTCTGAGTGTTCAACTTCAAGCTGTAAAAAGAAATTGGGTATCTTCAGATTTACTCCATCCTGGAACTTCCCAGCAGCAGGTGCCGATTTGCAGGAACAAATGAAGAACCAGTTGAAAGACCCAGCAATGCGGCAGGTATTCCACACTACTAAATCAATTGATTTCAACCCTTATTATTTCCATGCAACTGAAAGGTTCCATGCATGTACTTGGTTGTTCGTGGGCAGATGTTTTCTTCTATAATGAAGAATATGAGCCCAGAGATGATGGCAAATATGGGCGATCAATTTGGGTTCAAGCTTTCAAAGGAAGATGCGGTTAGAGCACAACAAGCAATGTCATCACTTTCTCCGGAGGCCCTTGACAAGATGGTAATTTTTTATTCACACTAATTTTTGGTATATTGCTACCATCAACTTTTAGCGACTCAACTTAGGTGAGTTAGTGGGTCTCTCATCACATCTAGACGCGTTTGCCTTTTTTCTCATTGATTTTTTTTTTTTTGTGTAATTTGGGAAATCTCCACAGATGTCCTGGGCTGACAGAATTCAGAGAGGAGTTGACACCACGAAGAAGATTAAGAACTGGTTGATGGGGCGACCGGGTATGATCCTAGCGATCTGCATGCTCCTGTTGGCCGTAATCCTTCACCGGTTGGGCTACATTGGCAGATAAACGGCCGACTGGACCATCTTTCCCCTTCTGCTCGAATGTTGCACCCTACAAGAGATGATTGTTTTGTTCGTTTCCAAGGGTAAAGATAACATTTGGTACTGGTCCCTTCTTTCGGACAAAAACAGTGATCCCCCCCCCACCCCCGGCTGGGATGCGTTGCGTTCAGAGACCCGTGTTCAATGTCAATGAGATACCGAAGCGGGTTCCACTGGATGTAAAGTTAGTCGTCCTTTTTGTGCTCTATCCAACAAGGTTGGGATGGATTAGTATGCGATATTACTTGTTAGAGATTCAGATTGATGCATGAATTTGTTCAATTCATTATCGTCGGGATGACCAACGATGGAAACTCTGCGACATAAAATCTCGCGGATATGAGGCGGTAATAGAAGCTTCATCGTCTGTGTCTGTGCTGGTTTAGGAAATGGAAGCTCCGGATGGAGACAGGGTGGAGCTGGTTATAAATTGACACTCCCTCCAAAGTTTGTGTCCTTGAAGTATGCTGGCTGCATTGGCATATGGGGAGGGTAATACTGACTGAGACTGTTGTTGGACATGAGAATAACGGAAGCCATAGGCGGTCTAGATGTCACGTCTTCTTGAACGCACTACAATGCAGTACGGCAAAAAGAGGTGCATAGCAAATATGAACAGGAAGTCCTCGAAGGGTCGATGAGAGCTTGACATGGAAACTGGGGTTGAAACATGTTGCTGGAGCAGTGGTGTTTCTCACCACGGATGATGCCGGGATCATCACCGGCCGCTATACACCCCGTTCACAGCGGATCAACGTGGACAAGATGTAACTTTAGATCTCCATCTCAAACGGGGGAGAGCACTACACGATCACACTTCAATTTCTGAAAAATAGGATTAACTGAATCGCTGCTTTGTTCTACCATATGTGTGGTTAAGTATTCCTCCAAGCTTGTCATAAAAAGCCAAAAATGTATTCCTAGAAGCAGATGGTGCAATCACACTGCTGGTGAACGCAGCTGGATTTGACTGTGGGTCGGGATCACCTTCCTTCCTCCAGAGAACTGTTGGTCAAAGGGTGGGTCGACTGGATGGTGCTGCTTCGGTTTGTTGCTTGCAATTTGATGCGTCGAAACACGAAAGCAGGTCGTTTAGGCTGTGGAAGATCGGATTCTCCGCTCAACATCAGGACCACGGCCGTCATGTCGGGCCTATCAATTGCCTCGTCTTGGACGCAAAGCAGGCGGACTTGAATGCATCTCATCGTTTCAACTGCAGAAAATTCACAGAGTTCATCATCGATGAGGTCCATCCCTCTGCCTTCGGACCACAGCATCCAAGCCTGTACCATCCCATGGTTGCTCGTGTGAAATGTCAGTCAAACTACAATCTGGGTGTTGAAGTTGACACTTACGTATGATGGGAGGTTGACGTGATCTTCAACCAAGCATATGCTCGTGTTCTTCTTTCCACTAACGATCTCTAAAAGGAGCACCCCGAAACTGTAGACTCGGATCTCTCCGAAAACACCCCGCCTATGGCATACTCTGGCGACATATATCCCCTGCCATCAGAATAAGCAATTATGTGCTCAATTTTTCACGGTTCAAATAAATTGCAGATGACAATGCTTTCGCGGTTTGGTCATTACAGAGTGCCGACGACTCTACGCGTCGCCACCAAATCTTGTGTCCCTTCAAACATTCTTGCCAGGCCGAAATCCGATATCTTGGGATTCATGTTGTCATCCAAGAGAATGTTGCTGACCTTCAGGTCACGATGGATGATCCTCAGGCTCGAGTCCTTGTGGAGATAGAGAAGCCCCCTAGCAACTCCTAGGATTATGCTAAAACGTTTGCTCCAATCGAGCTTGGCCTTCCTCTCATTATCTAATGGCAGCGATCAGGCGTCAGCTTGCTAACTTAATTTGTGCAGTGGGGAGAGATATATAGATTTATACATACCGAAAAGGAACCTGTCCAAGCTCTTGTTCTGCAAGTATTCGTACAAGAGAATCTTCTCCTCCCTCTCGCTGCACAACCCAACTAGTCGGACAAGGTTCCGATGCCGGAGCTTTGATATGAGGATGACCTCATTCTTGAATTCCTGAATGCCTTGGCTCGAGCTACTGGCAAGTCTTTTGACCGCCACCTCTCTACCGTCACACAGCATTCCCTATTTCAGGGGAAGGCCAGAAACCATTAGTTGATCAAATGACGTTCGGTACACTGGAATAATAACGAGCACGGGAACAACTCAGTGGCTACCTTATAAACGGAGCCAAAACCTCCTTGGCCGAGCTTGTTGGTGACATCAAAGTTGTTTGTAGCCAGGGCAATACTAATGAAACTGTAGGCAGGCAACTCGGCTGTGTCTTCTGGTTTCAGCCCATCTGATCTGGTAACAGAATCCAGCTGTGTAGAATTCTTTCTCGGTCTTCCTGTGTAAACAGCATGATGATATCAGGCATAGTAGGTTATGGTTATCTTGGAGATATCTTGTCCTGTCTCGCTTACAAATTAGTCCTTCCTCAATGAACTCGATAATACCTCTTTGTTTCAGTCTCGTCTTCCACCATAGCAACAACATAGCTCCGAATACGATGGCTGCAAAAACAATTGTCAGCCTTTTGACTAACACTTTCTGTTGCTTAGATCCACCTGCATCAGATGTCACATTTAGAGACTGATGATATCAGACCAATAACAGGAGATATAGAGCCGAATCAAACCTACGGATGTGAGGCGAACATAGAGATCGTTTCCGTAGTTCAACCCAAAATCCTGTACATCCAGCAACTCTCCGCTCCATGTCATACAACCGATCGATTTCACGTAAGAGTAAGCCAGACATGAGCAATTAAGGGCGCACTGATCCTGACATACACCTGCATCCTGTATTCCCACCAGGAAGTAGGCCGAATCGGGGAGCTTCATGTTGCTCAAACGGAGGAAAGCATCTGTTTCCACTTTTCCGGATTCTGATACATTCACTGGTTTCTGACAGTTGAGTTCTGTTAGCCGGATGCACCCTTTAGACCAGTTGCCATGGTTCCATTCATCAAATGAACTTGGAACAAACCCTTCCATGCAACTGCATACGGGAGATTTCATCATGTTACAGACACCGAAAGGACCACAAATCCCATAAACGTCGCACCTATTCCTTGGAAATTCCAAGAACATTGTCCATGTCATCGCCTCCTTGTTCCAAACGATGCTCGTCAATTCTCCAGTTGGGGATATGTACAGGAACGGGTGTTGGGAGCTATCATATGGCTGATAGGTTGAGTATACCGTTCCCTGATTAATGTCTTGTGTGATAGTGACGGCGTTCAGGTAGTTCTGGTCCGTGCCAGGCATTCCAATGAAGATCGCCTTATCCCATTGCCCACTTCGCCAGTAGAGTTTAGAGCCATCCCAAGTGACCATCTGTGTCGGAGTCTCTTGGGTCATACCTGCAACAAATGCCCCCCGAGAAGGGTCGTTTTCCGTCTTCCACGACGTCAAGTAATGTTTTACCCCAGTTCGGCTGATAATTCCGAATTTCATCCCCGGTAGAAAGGTATCGCATGGATCCTCGAAGCTTCCCCACAGCTCATTCGAACTCCCGTCCTGTAAAGCGAAGTTCCCGCCATCCGAAATCGATGCAAAACTCTGACTCGTGGCCGAAACATTCGTGGACCAGACCGTGTTCCCCCGGCCGTCGACGAGATTCAGGTTTCCATCATCACTGATCCTGAGACTCGCCGATGATCCGTCGGATGGTGAAATCGGTTTCTCCCTATTTGCCACCCAGACAACCCTGGAAAATGGCGCTGGTTTCTTGAACCAGATTCCAACGTAGAGGTTCCGGGATCCATTAGGCGTGAAGAATCCGAGCTCAAAGATCTGACCAGGAGAAGAAACGAGAGTCTGGTTAGGAAGTAGAGGGGTCGAGGCCGTAATGTTGTCTGCAGCGCTGCCCCCGCGGCCATGGAGCACCAGAAGGACCAAAGAGACAACTAACCAGCTACAAGGAGCAAACATGGCGTAACAAAGCTATTCTTGTTTCTTGCTCTAACAAGTTTTGTTTTGTTTTCTTTCCAGTGGAGCAGAGATGAGTTGCCTTTTAAGATAATTCAATCGAGGGGAAAAAAATCACGGAATGGAACTGGGGGTTTGTTATTAATTCCTTTGACTAATATCAATCCTACTTTTTTTTTTCTATGAAATCGTATTTCAAATACCGATTTAGTAATTAGGTAAAAAAAATTTAAATATAATTATACTATTTCACAACAAAACTCTAATAGAATTGCTTCACACTGACATTCCCCCTCATTTTGTTTCCAAATCATGCCATAAGTGTTGAAAATGAAGTCATGCTTTTACCTATAAGTTCGAGTTTTTAGGACAATTGGGTGCTATATAACAATAAGATTGTACAAATCGATATTTATCAGCACGACGATAATTCTCTAACTTTTCTCCTTTTGCTTCTTTAATAAATAAAATATTAGAATCATCACGAGGTTATATAATTTGTATTACATTTACATTTTGATGAATTTTTGTAATGAATTTATTTTAAACGCTTTAAATTTGTGTAGGCTTTTCTCTGCTTCTATTTTCATTATTGAATGTGCTGAACGTAAAGTTCCCATCCTGGTCCCCGCAAAAGACCATAAGGGCCAATGACGGGACAGAGGAGCGAACAGAAGGGAAGGAGGATCGATCGCGACGGGGATGAAGAAAATGGGGAAGCTTCGAGGATTGTGGAGGTGAAGGTCCTCCCACGGACCTATCAAAGCGTTGAATAGGCCCTAAGTCATGGTGCCGGAACTCGTCGTGGCAATGGAGTTGAGCTTTGCTTGGGAGGCATTGTCCAGGCAAAGATGAAGATCACACCTTTGACTTTATAGCGAAGGTTGTTGAAAAGAAGAAATTTCGAAGCTCAAATTTGTGTGTAACATTAATGGAAAATTAACAACATTGTAATATTAATGTAATTTAGGTGACCAGGAGAGTCAATAGGAAGTAACTAAACTCGTAGAAATGGGCATAGGACCCTCGAATAGGACTCGTCAGCATTACGCCGGACCCGCGAGTTGGAGCTTCGTTCTCGTTCATTTCAGAGGAAAGAAGATGGAACATATTTCGAACGACCACATTTCATGGCGGATAGACAAGAAACGCACACAATAATAATGCGCCTAGGAAGGTTACAAGAGACGCAAATCCGACGCATAATAACCTTGAATATGAACGAGGTGCATAGCGAATATGAACAAGAAATCCTCGAATGGTCGATGAGAGCATGAAATGGAAACTGGGGTTGAAACATGTCGCTGGAATGTGGAGTTTCTCACCACGGATGAAGCCGTGATCATCACCGGCCGCTATCTCCCCCCATTCACAGCGGACCAACATGGACAAGATGTAACTTTAGATCTCCATCTCAAACAGGGGAGAGCACTACACGATCATACTTCTATTTCTAAAAACCACGATTAACTGGATCTCTGCTTTTTTCTACCATATGTGTGGTTAAGTATTCCTCCAAGCTTGTCATAAAAAGCAAAAAAAGGATTCCAAGAAGCTGATGGTGCAATCACACTGCTGGTGAACGCGGCGGGATTTGACTGTGGGTCGGGATCACCTTCCTTCCTCCAGAGTACTGTTGGTCATAGGGTTGGTCGACTGGATGATGCTGCTTCTGTTTGTTGCTTGCACTTTGATGCTTCGAAACATGAAAGCAGGTCGTTTAGGCTGTGGAAGCTCGGATTCTCCGCTCAACATCAGGACCACGGCCGTCATGTTGGGCCTATCAATTGCCTCGTCTTGAACGCAAAGCAGGCCGACTTGAATGCATCTCATCGTTTCAACTGCAGAAAATTCACAGAGTTCACCATCGATGATGTCCATCCCTCTGCCTTCGGACCACAGCATCCAAGCCTGTACCATCCCATGGTTGCTCGTGTTAAATGTCAGTCAAACAACAATCTGGGTGAAGAAGTTGACACTTACATATGATGGGAGGTTGACGTGATCTTCAACCAAGCATATGCTCGTGTTCTTCTTTCCACTAACGATCTCTAAAAGGAGAACCCCAAAACTGTAGACATCGGATCTCTCCGAAAACACCCCGCCTATGGCATACTCTGGCGACATATATCCCCTGCCATCAGAATAAGCAATTATGTACTCAATTTTTCACGGTTCAACTAAATTGCACATGATGATGGTTTCGCGGTTTGGTCATTACAGAGTGCCGACGACTCTACGCGTCGCTACCAAATCTTGCGTCCCTTCAAACATTCTTGCCAGGCCGAAATCCGATATCTTGGGATTCATGTTGTCATCCAAGAGAATGTTGCTGACCTTCAGGTCACGATGGATGATCCTCAGGCTTGAGTCCTTGTGGAGATAGAGAAGCCCCCTAGCAACTCCTAGGATTATGCTAAAACGTGTGCTCCAATCGAGCTTGGCCTTCCTCTCCTTATCTAATGGCAGCGAGAAGTCGTTAGCTTGCTAACTTAATTTGTGTTATGGGGAGAGATATATAGATTTATACATACCGAAAAGGAACATGTCCAAGCTCTTGTTCGGCAAGTATTCGTACAGGAGGATCTTCTCCTCCCTCTCACTGCACAACCCAACAAGTCTGACAAGGTTCCGATGCCGGAGCTTTGATATGAGGATAACCTCATTCTTGAATTCCTGAATGCCTTGGCTCGAGCTACTGGCAAGTCTTTTAACCGCCACCTCTCTACCGTCACTCAGCTTCCCCTATTTCAAGGGAAGGCCAGAAACCATCAGTTGATCAAATCTAGTTCGACAAGCACAGGAAAAACTCAGTGGCTACCTTATAAACAGAGCCAAAACCACCTTGGCCGAGCTTGTTGGTGACATCAAAGTTGTTTGTAGCCTGGGCAATACTAATGAAAGTGAAGGCTGGCAACTCGGCCGTGTCTTCTGGTTTCAGCCCATCTGATCTGGTAACTGAATCCAGCTGTGTAGAACTCTTTCTCGGTCTTCCTGTATAAACGGCATGACGATATAACGCATAGTAGGTTGTGGTTATCTTGGAGATATCTTGTCCTGTCTCGCTTACAAATTAGTCCTTCCTCAACGAACTCGATAATACCTCTTTGTTTCAGTCTCGTCTTCCACCACAGCAACATCATAGCTCCTAATACGATGGCGGCAAAAACGCTTGTCAGGCTTATGACGAACATTTTCGGTTGCTTAGATCCCCCTGCATCAGATATCACATTTAGAGACTGACGATATCAGATCAATAACAGGAGATATAGGGTCTCATCAAACCTATGGATGTGAGGCGAACATAGAGATCTTTTCCGTAGTTCAATCCAAAATCCTGTACATCCAGCAACTCTCCGCTCCATGTCATACAACCGATCGAGTTCAGGTAAGAGTAAGCCCGACATGAACAATTACGGACGCACTGATCCTGACATACACCTGCATCCTGTATTCCCACCAGGAAGTAGGCCGAATCGGGAAGCTTCATGTTGCTCAAACGGAGGAAAGCATCTGTTTCGACTTTTCCGGATTCTGATGCATTCACCGGTTTCTGACAGTTGAGTTCTGTTAGCCGGATGCACCCTTTAGACCAGTTGCCATTGTTCCATTCATCAAATGAACTTGGAACAAACCCTTCCATGCAACCGCATACCGGGGATTTCATCATGTTACAGACACCGAAAGGCCCACAAATCCCATAAACGTCGCACCTATTCCTCGGTGTTTGTAAGAACGTTGTCCACCTCATCGCCTCCTTGTCCCAAAAGATGCTCGTCAATTCTCCAGTTGGGGATATGTACACGAACGGGTGTTGGGAGCTGTCATATGGCTGATAGGTGAAGTATACCGTTCCCTGATTAATGTCTTGCGTGATTGTGATGCCGTTCAGGTAGTTCTGGTTCATGTCAGGTATTCCAATGTAGGTCGCCTTATCCCATTGCCCACTTCGCCAGTACAGTTTAGAGCCTTCCCACGTGACCGCCTGTGTCGGAGTCTCTGGGGTCATACCTACAACAAATGCGCCACGAGAAGGGTCGTTTTCAGTCTTCCACGACGTCAAGAAATGTTTTGCCCCAGTTCGGCTGATAATTCCCAATTTCATCCCCGGTAGAAAGGTATCGCATGGATCCTCGAAGCTTCCCCACAGCTCATTCGAACTCCCGTCCTGTAAAGCGAAGTTCCCGCCATCCGAAATCGATGCAAAACTCTGACTCGTGGCCGAAACATTCGTGGACCAGACCGTGTTCCCCCGGCCGTCGACGAGATTCAGGTTTCCGTCATCACCGATCCTGAGACTCGCCGACGATCGGTCGGAAGTTGAAATCGGTTTCTCCCTATTTGCCACCCAGACAACCCTGGAAGGCGCCGGTTTCTTGAACCAGATTCCAACGTAGAGGTTCCGGGATCCATTAGGCGTGAAGAATCCGAGCTCGAAGATCTGACCAGGAGAAGAAAGGAGGGTCTGGCTAGGAAGTAGAGGGGTCGAGGCCGTGATGTTGTCTGCTGCGCTGCCCCCGCGGCCATGGAGCACTGGAAGGACCAAAGAGACAACTAACCAGCTACAAGGAACAAAAAACATGACGTAACAAAGCTATTCTTGTTTCTTGCTCTAACAAGTTTTGTTTCCTTTCCAGTGGAGCAGAGATGAGTTGCCTTTTAAGAAAATTCAATCGAGGGGAAAAAAATCGCGGAATGGAACTGGAGGTTTGTTATTAATTCCTTTGACTAATATCAATCCTACTTATTTTTTTTTTATGAAATACACCGAGTTTCTTATATTTTTTAAATAAAATCGTATTTCAAATACCGAATTAGTAATTAGGTAAAAAAAAATTTTAATATAATTATACTATTTCACAACAAAACTCGAATAGAATTGCTTCACATTGACATTCCCCTCATTTTGTTTCCAAATCATGCCATAAGTGTTGAAAATGAAGTCACACTTCCACCTATGAGTTCGAGTTTTTAGGACAATTGGGTGCTGTACAACAATAAGATTGTACAAATCGATATTTATCAGCACGACGATAATTCTCTAACTTTTCTCCTTTTGCTTCTTTAATAAATAAAATATTAAAATCATCACGAGGTTCTATATTTTGTATTACATTCACATTTTGAAGAATTTTTGTAATGAATTTAGTTTAAAAGCTGTTCAATTTGTGTAGGCTTTTCTCTGCTTCTATTTTCATTATTGAATGTGGACACCAAAAAAATAAATGTCAAACTTTGAAAAAAAAAACAATTTATGAAATTATTGATTAATTAGAAGCTAGACATCGCCACGCGTGAGCACGTGTTTGAACCACTATTTTTAGTTTTAACGTTTAGGGTTTAGAATTTAATGTTCTATTTTTACAATTTCACGGTTATGGTTTATGATTTAGGGTGCTCTTAATTAAATGTATTAGCCTTACCATAATTAAAATAAAATAAGAAAACAAATGGACGCTGGATTGAAAATGAAATCATCCATCCTGACCACAAACTTTGATGCGGTTGTCGTAGAAAATTGACTTATAGGTTTGCTTGGATGTGAAGTTCCTGTCCTGGTCCCGCAAAAGACCATAAGGGCCGACGACGGGACAGAGGAGCGAAGAGAAGGGAAGGAGGATCGATCGCGACAGGGATGAAGAAAATGGGGAAGCTTCGAGGATTGTAGAGGTGAAGGTCCTCCCGCGGACCTATTGAAGCGTTGAATAGGCCCTAAGTCATGGTGCCGGAACTCGTCGTGGCAATGGAGTTGAGCTTTGCTTGGGAGGCATTGTTGGCAGCGTAGTTGACATTGTCCAGGCAAAGATGAAGATGACACCTTTGACTTTATAGCGAACGTTGTTGAAAAGAAGAAATTTCGGAGCTCAAATTGGTGTGTAACATTAATGGAAAATTAACAACATTGTAATATTAATGTAATTTAAGTGATCGGGAGAGTCAATAGGAAGTAACTAAACTCGTAGAAATGGGCATACGACCCGCGAATAGGACTCGTCAGCATTAAGCCGGACCCGCGAGTTGGAGCTTCGTCTGTACTGATGCACGTCTTAAAAGACAATTAATTAAACCCGAAGTCAGAGGAGTCTACGACCCACGTCTACACGAGTGGAAGTCAGTTTGTTGGCTCTGAGATTCTTGGGGGTGGTTGAGTCTGGAAGATCTTCAGCAGGTCGTAACAGACTGGGTATAAAAGGAGAACATCTCCCTCGGTAAGTTTTTTTTACTTATTGTAAAACTGTTTGCATTCAATCAATTTCATTCAATTACTTACCGGTGTACGCGTGCCTTCCAGCCTAGCACACGCGTGCCAGTTCGAACGACCTGAGGATCTGGGCCCGCTCCCAAAGGCCCAACCAGTCGACGTCACGACTCGAGCGTCGGACGGTGTGGAAAGGGAGTTGGGTGATCCCTCCCTAGGTTCCTAACTGGGCCTGCTCGGGCCTTCGCCGACTGTCTCTGTTTTCCTAATAGGCGGCGGGCGAAAGGCGAAGCATGATCTGAAGAAGGAACTTTCGGGAGAAATCAGGAGCGACTCGTGTCATCCGTTCCTCAACCAAAATGGCTCCGTAAAAAAGGTTGTTGTTGTTTAACCTAGGTAAACTATACGGAGTCGCCACCAACTTTATTTATAAAATCTGTTTTAAGTCAGAAAAAAACAGTGGTTCGAGGATCCTTAATTACTGACTCTTACACTTAGACATGCGAAAATGTGGCGTTTGCTCCAAAGAATTTGTTTATGTTTAACGGGCGTTGGACCCGATCCGGGCATCACTCCGGACTCATGTCTCTATTTTACGGGCGTTAGACCCGACTTGGGCTTCTTGGACTCGAACTCATGTTTATTTGTTTTACAAACAACATGCAATGATAAACCTATGCCTAAGGCATGCAGACAGGCACAGACAATTATTGAGATCAAAAGGAGCCGGGAAGGGTAGTGATCGTGGGCCTATGCACTTGGGCCCACGACCCGTTACATATAGAAATAAAAAAAAAGAACGGTAGACCCGCACCTCCCTCATGTACCTGAGGTCCGACCAGGGGGAAGTTGCATTACGTTGAATTCGTCGGTTGGGGCTGCTTTAATGATGTGCCTTCACCACGGGTTCCCTTCGCGCAGTCTTTGAGATCACCTCGTCGATTACCTCGGAGTTTTCGTTTAAAATTTTTTATAAAAAAATGGTTAGAAAATTCGAATAATAGTAATAATTTAATCCGTCATCAATTACATGTTCTCTTTGTGTTTCTAATTTTTTTTAGGTAAATTGACAAGGTGGAATTCTTACCACTAAATCGAGACTTTGTTGATTTTTTTTTTTTAAAAAAAGGTGACACATAATAATAGTGATTGTTATAGTAAATTACTAAAATAATAAATAAAAAGATAAAAATAATAAAAAATGAAACCTACCATGAAGGAAATTTGTTAATAATGAAAATTGAAATAAAATGTTGCAACACACAATTCATTAATTTGAAACTGAAATCAAATAAACGAACGAAGAGATTAAAAAAATCAAAGATATAAAAGTATTGAATCCATCGAATATATGTAAATTCGAACATTTACAAAAAATGCGAACAAAACATTTTTTATTTTATTTTATTGTTAATGTTCGATGATAATAATAACAATATAATAAAACAAAATAAAAAAAATATCATACGAACACACAGAGACAAATGAAAGGTACGGAGATCCTTTCCAAAACCTAATTTCAATTTGAGGAAAAGCTCACCCCATCGGGCATGGTAGTGATGGTGGCGATGGAAAGGGGGCCGAGATGGCGTGGCCACGGTTGGGAAGAAAGCGTCGTCCAGGGGTCACGGGTTGGCTGAAGGAGTAGAGCTACGAGAGAGGTGCCGAGCCGTCGGGGTCGTCGCCGGAGTTAGAGACGTCCAGAAGAGACGGGAGTATGGCCGCCGCTGGTAGTTGGAAGGCGGGGGAGGTCATGGATGGAAGGTGGCTCTGTGAGGTTTTGGCTCGTTGGCGTCCGAAAAAGCTATCTCCCCGTTCACAGCGGATCAACATGGACAAGATGTAACTTTAGATCTCCATCTCAAACAGGGGAGAGCACTACACGATCACACTTCTATTTCTGAAAACCACGATTAACTGTATCTCTGCTCTTTTCCTACCATATGTGTGGTTAAGTACTCCTCCAAGCTTGTCATAAAAAGCAAAAAATGTATTCCTAGAAGCTGATGTTGCAATCACACTGCTGGTGAACGAAGCTGGATTTGACTGTGGGTCGGGATCACCTTCCTTCCTCCAGAGTACTGTTGGTCATAGGGTTGGACGACTGGCTGGTGCTGCTTCGGTTTGTTACTTGCACATTGATGCGTCGAAACACGAAAGCAGGTCGTTTAGGCTGTGGAAGCTCGGATTCTCCGCTCAACATCAGGACCACAGCCGTCATGTCGGGCCTATCAATTGCCTCGTCTTGAACACAAAGCAGGCCGACTTGAATGCATCTCATCGTTTCAACTGCAGAAAATTCACAGAGTTCATCATCGATGAGGTCCATCCCTCTGCCTTCGGACCACAGCATCCAAGCCTGTACCATCCCATGGTTGCTCATGTTAAATGTCAGTCAAACTACAATCTGGGTGTAGAAGTTGACGCTTACGTAGGATGGGAGGTTGACGTGATCTTCAACCAAGCATATGCTCGTGTTCTTCTTTCCACTAACGATCTCTAAAAGGAGAACCCCGAAACTGAAGACGTCGGATCTCTCCGAAAACACCCCGCCTAGGGCGTACTCTGGCGACATATATCCCCTGCCATCAGAATAAGCAATTATGTGCTCAATTTTTCACGGTTCAAATAAATTGCAGATGACTATGGTTTCGCGGTTTGGTCATTACAGAGTGCCGACGACTCTACGCGTTGCTACCAAATCTTGTGTCCCTTCAAACATTCTTGCCAAGCCGAAATCCGATATCTTGGGATTCATGTTGTCATCCAAGAGAATGTTGCTGACCTTCAGGTCACGATGGATGATCCTCAGGCTCGAGTCCTTGTGGAGATAGAGAAGCCCCCTAGCAACTCCTAGGATTATGCTAAAACGTTTGCCCCAATCAAGCTGAGCCTTCCTCTCCTCATCTGAAGGCAGCGATCAGGCGTCAGCTTGCTAACTTAATTTGTGCAATGGGGAGAGATATATAGATTTATACATACCAAAAAGGAAGCTGTCCAAGCTCTTGTTCGGCAAGTATTCGTACAAGAGAATCTTCTCCTCCCTCTCGCTGCACAACCCAACAAGTCTGACAAGGTTCCGATGCCGGAGCTTTGAGATGAGGATGACCTCATTCTTGAATTCCTCATTGCCTTGACTCGAGCTACTGGCAAGTCTTTTCACCGCCACCTCTCTACCGTCACTCAGCTTCCCCTATTTCAAGGGAAGGCGAGAAACCTTCAGTTGATCAAATCTAGTTCGACAAGCAAGGGAATAAATCAGTGCCTACCTTATAAACAGAGCCAAAACCCCCTTGGCCGAGCTTGTTGGTGATATCAAAGTTGTTTGTAGACTGGGCAATACTAATGAAACTGAAGGCAGGCAACTCGACTGTGTCTCCTGGTTTAAGCGCATCTGATCTGGTAATTGAATCCAGAGGTGTAGGATTCTTTCTCTGTTTTCCTGAATAAACGGCATGACGATATCAGGCATAGAAGGTTGTGGTTATCTTGGAGATATCTTGTCCTGTCTTGCTTACAAATTAGTCCTTCCTCAATGAACTCGATAATACCTCTTTGTTTCAGTCTCGTCTTCCACCACAGCAACACCACAGCTCCGAATACGATGGTGGAAAAAATGCTTGTCAGGCTTATGACTAACATTTTCTGTTGCTTAGATCCCCCTGCATCAGATATCACATTTAGAGACTGACGATATCAGACCAATAACAGGAGATATAGGGTCGTATCAAACCTACGGATGTGAGGCGAACATAGAGATCTTTTCCGTAGTTCAACCCAAAATCCTGTACATCCAGCAACTCTCCGCTCCATGTCATACAACCGATCGAGTTCACGTAAGAGTAAGCCAGACATGAGCAATTACGGACGCAGTGCTCCTGACATAGACCTGCATCCTGTATTCCCACCAGCAAGTAGGCCGAATCGGGAAGCTTCATGTTGCTCAAATGGAGGAAAGCATCTGTTTCGACTTTTCCGGATTCTGATACATTCACTGGTTTCTGACAGTTGAGTTCTGTTAGCCGGATGCACCCTTTAGACCAGTTGCCATGGTTCCATTCATCAAATGAACTTGGAACAAACCCTTCCATGCAACTGCATACGGGGGATTTCATCATGTTACAGACACCGAAAGGCCCACAAATCCCATAAACGTCGCACCTATTCCTTGGTGCTTCTACGAACATTGTCCATGTCATCGCCTCCTTGTCCCAAGAGGTGGTCGTCAATTCTCCAGTTGGGGATATGTACATGAATGGGTGTTTGGAGCTGTCATATGGCTGATAGGTTGAGTATACCGTTCCCTGATTAATGTCTTGTGTGATTGTGATGCCGTTCAGGTAGTTCTGGTTCGTGTCTGGTATTCCAATGAAGGTCGCCTTATCCCATTGCCCACTTCGCCAGTACAGTTTAGAGCCATCCCAAGTGACCATCTGTGTCGGAGTCTCTTGGGTCATACCTGCAACAAATGCCCCCTGAGATGGGTCATTTTCAGTCTTCCAGGACGTCAAGTAATGTTTTACCCCAGTTCGGCTGATAATTCCGAATTTCATCCCTGGGAGAAAGGTATCGCATGGATCCTCGAAGCTTCCCCACAGCTCATTCGAACTCCCGTCCTGTAAAGCGAAGTTCCCGCCATCCGAAATCGATGCAAAACTCTGATTTGTGGCCGAAACCTTCGTGGACCAGACCGTGTTCCCCCGGCCGTCGACGAGATTCAGGTTTCCATCATCACCGATCCTGAGACTCGCCGACGATCGGTCGGAAGTTGAAATCGGTTTCTCCCTATTTGCCACCCAGACAACCCTGGAAGGCGCCGGTTTCTTGAACCAGATTCCAACGTAGAGGTTCCGGGATCCATTAGGCGTGAAGAATCCGAGCTCGAAGATCTGACCAGGAGAAGACACGAGGGTCTGGTTAGGAAGTAGAGGCGTCGAGGCCGTGATGTTATCTGCTGCGCTGCCCCCGTGGCCATTGAGCACCTGAAGGACCAAAGAGATAACTAACCAGCTCCAAGGAGCAAACATGACCTCAGAAAGCTATTCTTCTTTCTTTCTTTGACAAGTCCCCCCGTGGCGTTTTGTTTCCAGTAAAGCAGAGATGAGTTGCCTTTTTAGAAAAATCTACCTTCGGAAAAAAGACATGGAATGGAACTGCTTCACATTGACATTCCTCTTTAACACGGAGTTTCCCCCAAAAATAATGTTACGCGAAAATATTAAGTTTAAAAATTTTTAAAATAATGTCTTAAAATTAAACTTCATATTTTTTTTATCTAAGCTACAAAATGAATTACATGTTTCGTATATATCAATTCTGGATACTGTTTTAATAAAATATCGTAATATCAAATATCGATCTCGAATTCTCAAAATTTTAAAAGTTTCGGATTAGAGTAGGTATCCCAAAAATCGGAACGTAATTCGAACAGAACGATGAAAGATCAAAGATGGATGTGATTTGAAAACGTGGTTAAAATAGAATTGAAGAGTTTGCTATTAATGGCTGCGAGATGGGAGCGTGGAACATGCCAGAATAGCACGTAATTTATTTAGTCCTAAACGTGTGCGACTCGACTAATAATGGACCATGTCTGTCAATGTTTTGTAATATTCTGGTGAAACGCAAGCACAACGTCAAGTCTCCACCGATGAACCGCGTAGGTCTCTTGTTTACTTTTACTGTGTGTTTGGTTTAAGGATTTGACGATGAAATATAGTAGACTAATAATCTTATTTATTTCTCTTTTCTTTTCTTTTTTATTTTATTCCTTTTCTTTTCATTCCATTCCATTTCCTATATTTCAAAGAGAAATTGAATGATCCCTCGCACGTTCCATTCTCTTCCACTTCTTTAACTAAACAGATCATTTTTTAAACAAATCTCTTCCTAATCACAATATTTGTTTCTTCATTCCCATTTCATTTCATTCGAAATTCCATTCCGGAAACCAAACATGCTATTAGTCAAATACCGTGAGAAAATTTAAGAAACAATTAGGGACAATTATAGACAATAGAATCATCGTATTTATAGACAGTTTATATATTGTCAGATATAGCGGGGTGTAATCTCTATATCAACACGGCACGACAACCACCGTGAGTAAAAGTCAGCAAAACTCAGAAACCATAAACATCATAATCAAGCTAAATGCCAGCAACTATCCTTTGTGGTCCCGGCTAATGCGAGTTGTAGTAGCTGGACGACAACACCTCAGTCACCTTACGGGACAACCACGACACCTGCAAGGACGGAGGTAACATATAACAACTAGGAAACACAGGATCTCGACATGTTTTCCGGGGTGATCCAGAATATTGAACCAAACTTGGTGAGTAACATGGCTGCCCATTCTATCAAGAAAGCACTATGGGATGCCTTAGACATGACGTACAGTAGCGGGGAAGATACGTTTCAGACTTTCGAACTCCACACAAGGGCTAATCAGATCAAACAAGGAGAGATGACTCTTGAGGGGTATTTCGATGTCTTACTGGGTATTTGGCAGGAGATTGACGGTCGCCATCCAAATCCAATGAGATGTCAAAATGATATTACCATATACAATCAAGAGAAAAAGGAGACCCGATTGTTCCAATTCCTAGCCAGGTTGGACAGCAAGCACGAGGTTGTCAGGCAAGACATCCTCAAAGAAGAGCCCTTACCCTCCGTGGAGAAAGCGTATGCTCGGGTTCGACGAGAAGCGGCCAGGATCAACCCCACGAATGGAGGTGGTCAAGGTGGAATCGGTAGTGAACTGCTCGGCAAAGCATCAAACCCTCAGATAGACATCACAGCGGAGGCATACGGAGCGAAGGGCCAAGGGGGTCGATCGTGATCAGAATTCATCGGGAAAAACGGCGAAATCATCATCTCGGGAGGACAAATCGAAGCTGCTTTGTACTCACTGTGGGATGAATCACACACGAAGGAACAATGCTTCAAACTCGTCGGATATCCCAAATGGTGGGAAGATAGGCCCAAAAAGGGAGGCGCCACTGGAAAAGGGAAGGTTTCCACCGCTGCGGGCAATCTAATGGCCACCGACAACAGCGTCGGCAACCCACCGGGAGGAGCAAGACAGATGACCGAACTCGATGGAAGGGATGAAACATGCACACGAACTGGAAAAAAGAACAACGGCAGAAATAAAGAAGGTATAGGGGTTAGGAATTTATCCTCAAACCCTTGCAATTTAAATTTCGAGTGGATTTTCGACTGTGGTGTGACTGACACAATGACTCATGACGTTCTAGATTTTGTTATTCAGTCAACACCACAGAAGACTCGGGTTCAAAGTGCAAATGGGAGTTTCTCACCTGTGATGGGTGCGGGAACTATCGAGATTGAGAGTGAAAAAATGTCTTTATGTTTCTTCTTTGTCATGCAAGTTGCTGTCAATTAATCAAGTCAGGAAGGGACTCAACTGTACTGTGCTGATGTACTCAAATTGTTGTATTCTTCAGGATATTCAGACGAACATGATCATTGGGCAGGGCACTAAGCAGAATGGGATCTATAATGTGGATGAAGTGGTTCATCTGGGGACTGCTCTACTAGCACATGGGACAGTGGATAGGCAGGTATGGCTGTGGCATTGTCGGCTGGGACATCCGTCGAATAGCTATCTAAACATTCTATTTCATCGATTTAAATTCAATAATTCTAGTTCTTGTAACACCTGCATTCTTGAAATGAGTCATAGAATAAGTTTTCTTCCAAACAATACCCGAGTGGATTCAGCCTTTCAACTATTACATTCATATCTGTGGGGTCCTACTCCAAATTCCCAAAATAGTCGATTTCTTTACTTTCTACTTTTTATTGATGACTTCTTCCGAATGACGTGGGTCAATTTTTTGAAACATGAGACTGAAGTTTTAGATAAATTTCTATAGTTTTATCACCTTATCCAAACTCGGTACTAAAAACAGATACCTATACTCCATTCAGAGAATGGTGGAGAATATGTCAATCATACCATGACCCAATTTTTTTACCACAACTGGCCTTGTTCACCAAACCACACGTCCCAATTCATCCCAACAAAATGGTGTGGCTGAATGGAAAAATAGACTTATTCTTGAGGTCACTCGAGCCATTATGCTTGAAGCCCATGTTCCCACCAGATTTTGGCCTGAAGTAGTAGCTACAGCCACTTACTTACTCAATCGCTTGCCAACCAAAATCCTTAAATTTCCAACACCCATGGAGACCCTTTCATCACAAACCAACATCCCACCAATCTTAACCCTCACTCCTCGTGTGTTTGGTTGCTCGGTGTAAGTCCATATTCCTAAAACCGATAGAACCAAATTGGATCCATGTGCTGTCAAATGTGTTTTTGTGAGTTATAGTCCCAATCAGAAGGGATACCAATGTTATGATCCATTCCATCACCATATGTATATGACCCTAGATTGTGCCTTCATTGAAACTAATACTATTTTTCACCCAACTTAGTAGTCAGAGGGAGAATAGTAACTCAGATTTCCTAAGCTGGGTTCATCCGTCAGGCCATATTATGTCCACTACTGTCCCAATAAGGCAGGATACTAGTTCCAACGAACCTGCTGAGTTCACAGATCAAGAGCCCATCGAGCCAAGTGACTCGACTAAAGGACTTTTGTTTGAGCATCATGAGGTAACTACTATCTCTAATATACTAGAGCTTCATGATTTGGCTTCAGAGTATACTATTAAAGCATATCAAAGGAGCGGGAGTACAAAAGGACACAGAAAGACGCATCCTTCCTCCACGAAGCAACATAGGAGTACCACCGAAAAGATACTCACCTGAACACCAAGCTCATAAATCTCGGTACCTAGTAGATAATGGTGAGAGAGGGAATCGGTCTGACACAGCCAAAACATTCAAAGCAGCCATAGACATTGTGATGGTTCCAAAGACTGTGGAGGAAGCCAGGAGGAACAAATACTGGAACCAAGTAATGCAAGAAGAAATGAAGGCACTCACAAAAAATCAGACATGGGGGAATACCGTTGGGGAAGAAACCTGTCGAATGCAGATGGGTGTTCACGGTCAAACACATGACGGATGACACGATAGAAAGATACAAGACGAGGCTTGTGGCAAAGGGTTACAGCCAAACTTACGGTATCGACTACTCAGAAACCTTCTCATATGTGGCAAGAATTGATGCAATTCGAGTCTTGTTCTTCGTAGCGGCTAATCTAGATTGGCCGCTACACCAATTTGATGTAAAAAATGCATTTCTACATGGGGATCTCAAGGAAGAAGTATACATGATGGCCCCGCCTGGCTTTGAGTGGACTTTATCAGAAGAAAAGTTTGTCGATTGAAGAAGCCGTTGTATGAGTTAAAGCAATCACCCCGAGCTTGGTTTGGACGGTTCACCATCACAATGAGAAGGTATGGGTACAAACAGAGTAATGCTGATCATACTCTATTTCTCAAGAGAAGGGGAGATTTGATTACATGCTTAATTATCTACATTGACAATTTGATAATTACGGGAAATGACCAAGATGAAATTGAAGAGCTTCGAAGGAACTTGTTCAAAGAATTTGAAATGAAGGACTTGGGGAATCTGAAGTACTTTCTCGGAATTGAAGCAATGGGGTCGAGAAAAGGTATATTCATTTCCCAACGGAAGTATATCCTAGATTTGTTGGCTGAAATTGGTGTGATTGATTGTAAGCCGGTTGAAACTTCGATGGCAAATCATGGACTGCATATGGTGAAAAATGCGAAGCCAGCTGATCGAGAGAGGTATCAACGACCGGTGGGAAAACTAATCTATCTGTCCCACACGGGACCAGATATTGCATACGTAGTGGTGGTAGTAAGTCATTTTATGCATAGTCCTCAGATAGATCATATGGAGGCAGTAATGAGAATTGTAAGGTATTTCAAGGGGTCACCAAGAAGATGAATTGGTTTTCAAAAGAATGATCATTTGAAGATACAGGCATATACAGATGTTGACTAGGCAGGGAATCCGTTGGTCAGAAGATCTACCTCAAGGTATTTTGCCTTGGTACGAGGAAACCTAGTAACCTGGAGAAGTAAAAAACCAAAAGGTTGTTGCGTTGTCGAGTGCAGAAGCTGAATTCCGAGGGATGGCCAAGAGATTAACTGAGATCCTGTGGATTGAAAAACTCATGATTGATTTAGATTTTCAAGTCCATGGCACATGCAGGCTAATGTACGACAACAAGGCAACTATCAGTGTCTCAGAAAATCTAGTAACATGACAAGACGAAATATGTGGAAATTGACAGGCACTTCATCAAGGAGAAACTAAAAGAAGGCAATGTGGAATTTTCATTTGTTCAGTCAGAAGATCTACCGGCAGATATTCTTATAAAAGCTGTTACAGTAAGAGTTTTTCGTGAAGCATTGATCAAGTTGGGTATTGGAGATCCCACTATCCAACTTGAGAGGGAGTCCGAAAAAAATCAGGAAACGATTAGGGATAATTATAGGGAACAGAATCATCGTATTTATAGACAGTTTATATATTGTCAGATATAGCTGGGTGTAATCTCTATATTAACAAAAACTTCTCTAACAAACTGTTTCTGCTTCTCTATAACGAATACATCCCACATTGATGCAGGGAAGCGGCCCGAGAATTGTTGGGCCTTAGGCCCAGTAATCGTGAAGGTTGGGCTTCGGTCGTTGCTCCGTGTGGACCCAGCCTTATCGGACTTCACGTGGCATGGCATGGCCCGTATTTCATGCATGGATTAGTCAAATTCGTGTCTATCCGTTATACAACGTGTTTGGTCAACAGGATCGTGTTTACTTGTTAGGTCGCTTGCGATGACAAATCGTGTCCGTATATTTTTAACTCGTAACTTTAATCGTGAGATGTCGTGTCGTGTCTTATATATCAACGTATTATGCCGTGCCTATCCGCTCATGAACAAATATGACACGACATTCGCTTACCCCACCTCTAACTTGGTCGTAGAAGAAAGGGACCAAACGAACTTTATCTGTAAAACTAAAGGAATCGAGATTTTTAAACTCTTCTTCTAGAGTGAGCCATACCACAACTCCCCATCATCCAAAGTCTACTACCACTTACCATTACATGCCCACAATTATTGGACGTAGTTGTCCTAACTTGGTCCGCTCATGACAGTAACCTCTTATCGCGGCCGCGGCACGTCCCAGGGCAGGAATTGGACTATCTATCCCAGGGAAAATTTCGAGTAACCTCTGAGATGTCGATTTTATTACATGTGATTTCATCATACAAAATTATCATATGCTGCCATTACCATCACTGGAGCTTTTATATGATATCACCTCAACCATAGTCCCACTAATATTTAAGATGAATTAAAATTTTTGGAAATCAGACCATGATCTCAGCGTGTACCATGTTGCTACAGAATCATGTCGCCAGCCACGTCAGCACGAGATGTCAAATTTGACCTCTGGTCACCATTTGCGTCATGAATAAATGGTCGATGAAGCCCCAAACTCGAAGCTTAGAAGCCATATGGTAGGAGAATTCCAACACTCAATTCACTGTTCTATTCTTCAGCCTATAGCCAAACGCTCCCCCAGGCGGCCGCGTACGATCATCTAGTCAAGGGAGATTGAGCCGCCGTTGTTGTCCGAGCTAGCACGTCGGAGAGAGATGTCTGATGGGGGAGTTGTCGTGGTCCTCGATGTGGAAGAAGAAGCCTTCTCTGGAGTATACAGTCGAGGGACAGAAGACTTTCCCGATTCTCCGATCAAAGTGAGCCTTTCCCCTTGCGTTTCTCGTTCATCCTTCATTGTCTGGCTTTTCATGAATGCGAAGAATCAACATGTCTTCATGGCAGGGAGGAGGCTTTGCGAAAAGGGGTTCAATGAAAGGATCCGAGCATAACCATGTCGAAGGCAGTTGCGGAGATCATGGAAGAGAAGTCATCTTCATCCCAGGTAATAAGTAAACCCTAGTCTACGCACTCCTCCGTTGCTGCGGGAATTCAATCTCTGAGCGACGACGATGGCCGTAGGTCGATATCATCGATGGGGAAGGGGGGGAGTGGTTGATCCTAGGTAGGTTTGCGTTTGGTGAAGAAAAATAAGAGATGGGAGAAGAGTGGTGAGTTAGTGATCATAGAGTTGGGTGTGTTAGGAGGTCAACCATAGAATTAAATCTAGTGTCGATCAATAATTATTCCAAAAATGAGTTTTAATTGGCATTTTCGTATCATTTGCAGCGTGTTTCATGGGTCAAATGAATCTCTGAGGAATTTAAAAATTTCTGGACTAATCCAAATAAATAACATAAAATAAAAACAGGGATCTTCAGATGGGTGTGATTTCATGATGCATCTTACACTACTTGATCTCCTCAGCTTCATTGTCCGGAGCTGGCACGGCGGAAAAAGTCGGACCCACTACCGATCACCACCACATCAATGTCGGGATAGTCAACAAATCGCCATTCGTCATGAGGCGGAGCCGCTCCGGACGGGCTAATTCCCTTCCGTGGATTCTGCATCCTAGGAGACTCCTCTTATTGTTTGCCACGCTGTGAGAGTTCGGAACAAGTCTCTAGCTACACACCCGCTAAACAAATTATTCATAACTCGTGGCTTTTCCTGAATTCCGGCAGGTCGAGCATTGGGACGATGATCCTGATCTACTTAACTCTCCTGATCAGCAAAGGAGAGATCGAGTGAGCCGCGATCCAAGGGCGGGCGATACCATTACGTGTCCCTCGCGAGACATCTCATGTATTCGAAGAAGATGAAGAACTAGGAGGTGGGAGGCACATGCTATATGCCAAGAGAAAACAATTAGCATCAAGATCAACATCAAGAACAAGAAAAAAGAAATCAAAGTTGGGGGGGGCTTATCTTTTCGTGTAGTGGGGGACACAAAAAGGGGGGTGTGGAGGAACAAAATATTCTCCTCCTCTTCCTTTTTCTTCTTCCATTCTTACCATCCTACTTTGGATGTCTTGCTTTTCTGTGAGGGTTTCCTTTTTGTATTTTGTGGTACGAACTTTTGCCCATAACCTTTGTTGTTTCTCCTTCATTGAATAATATTTTAATCTAGAAATTAATTAGACACTGTGACCAGATACATGACCCCAATTTCCTCCACTAATTCCATGAAAACGTGCCAATTGGTGTACTTGTTTTATATATTTATAGTCAATTTCACGAATATTTGACACCATAGAGATTTCTTTTTTATTGATTAATTCTGACTCAACGAGAATTCCTGATTACGGTGGATGAGTCTTCGGCCAAACTAATCTGCACCTAACTATGATGGCTGAGTCTTCCAACAAGACTAACTGCATCTAGTAAATTTGAACTCAAACCTTTTTTAGACGGTCCAAACTTCTTATTAAAAAGAAAAGGCAAAATATCGATATTTGGTCCATCAATAGGCCAACTTTAAATTTTGGCATATCGTTTAAAAATTTTTTTAATTTGCCGTTATTTCGATTTTACTTTTCGATTTGGCACTATTCTGACTACCATAATGAATAGCTAACGTGTGTCCACATGTTTTTTTTATTAAAAACAAACACCGTGACTTCTTTTTGTCTTTTTTGAATTTCTCTTTTTTGGAAGGGCGTCCGAAGCCGTAGGGAGAATCACGGCTTCCCCTCTCCTACTTTATTTTCTTCTGATTCCTCATCCATTTCTGTCACTTCTTGATCTTTCATCGATCTCAATTCCTCTTCCATCAAAAACCCCTCCTTTCCCCCTTCCTCTGGTACCTCGATGATATTCGGCTCCACAACCCCACCTAGCGCGGAGGGGAACCCTGTCCTCGTCGACGCCGAAAAGGGAGCAGAGGGTGCCCCTGGCGTGGACGTTGCAAAACTTCCTCTGAGGCTCGAAGGATTTGGAGAAGAGGGTGTCAACGTTGTTCTTGGAGGCAGAGAAAGACTTGGTCCGCCTAAGCCCAAGGCCAAATCGAAAAGTAAAATCAAAATAAGGATAAATTTAAAAAATTTTAAATAATATGCCAAAATTGACGGGGTCAAATATGGATATTTTGCCAAAAAGAAAATTAGACCCAAACTATTTGATTATGGTAACTGGGTTTTTTTCACTTCATAATTCATGCATGATTAAGCACTTTTCTGCAATACATTAGGAATAGGGTGGGGGGGGATCAAATTCTTATTCTTTATTCATTTTGGGATTCATGTGTGTAAGTGGACCCTCTCTCTGCCCAACCACACGATTTTAGCAGCCCCCACAATGAACCACGCGCAACCTTTTTCTCTTTTCCTTTTCCACACTTTTTATTAAACCTTCTCGATCCAAAGTACATGTAAGATACGAAAATTAATTCCATCCATCAAATACTCGAACCCGGATAGAGGAAATTGGGCCTCATATATGGGCCTTAAGCCCATCAGGCCCATGAAAGGGGGTCTCATTGACTTAGACACAACTCTAGTCCAACCCGGCTAGAGCAAAACTGGGCCTCGTAACCCATTAATTCCTTTTTTAACGGGCCTACATTAGTGAACTTGTCAATATTCAGCCTAGGGGCGAAAATAAGTCCAGAATCCTTTTACTTTAAGTCCGGATGGATAACACTAATACTGAGCTCGAACTCGAACTCAGTTTAATTATATAGAACTCGACTTCGATTAAAACACATATCGAGTTTAAACTCGGCTCGACAATCAAATTCGATTCGAAAATACACATAATTTAAAATCGACTCAATGGACTTAAACTCGATTCGATTGTCTCGAAAACATATTTATTAATAAACTACTTATTATATTATGTAATATTATTCGTATTGCAAGCCACCAAATTATAAGAATTAAGACTAAGCTCGACTCAATTCAATAAAGAACCTCCACGAGCTCGGTTTCGTCTATGTCCAGTTCGCCAGAGCGGATTCACGGGCAACTCGGTTGGTTTGACCCGTGATTCGGACATGAGCTTTTGTTCCAACCAAGTAAAAATATCTTCACCCAAAAAAGAAAAAAGTTCCCCAAAACCAATTTGAACCACCAATCCATTTATTTTTTATTTTTTATTTTGGATATTTACTAATTTCTCTTTGAGGGAAGATATTTTTTCTTAGATATTTTCCTCGAAACTCACGAGGGACAAACCTCAAATCTAACNATTAGTGTTTTGTTTAAGACTTGCGTTTTTACATTTTTGGACCAAATAATAAAATCAAATAAAAATTGAAAAAAAAAATAATGCCATCGGGATATTTTAAAGAAAGTGGCTAATTGAAAATAAGTTATTATTAAGGACTAAACGGTGAAAATTGAGAAGTACTGGACTAAACACTTTTCCGAGAAGACAACCTTAGACCAATCCGAACCTGTCTCTTATACACATCTAGATGTGTATAACAGCGGTACCCCCAAGATCGCTTCCTTCGACGGCAGGTCCTCGTCGCTTCACGGCGCTCCCCTCTTGCCGCGTGTTGTGGCGGTCAAGTCCTCCAACAAGAATGCCCCTGCCGCGTCCATGTCCTTGGGAAAGGCCCCTTCCTATGACCTCGGGTCGTTTGAGTTCGCTCCCATCAAGGAGTCCATTGTTTCCCGTGAGATGACCCGTCGCTACATGATGGACATGATCACGTACGCAGACACCGACGTTGTCGTTGTCGGTGCCGGTTCCGCCGGGCTGTCCTGCGCCTACGAGCTGAGCAAGAATCCGTCGGTTCGTGTCGCGATTGTGGAGCAGTCGGTTAGCCCTGGTGGAGGGGCGTGGCTCGGTGGCCAGCTGTTTTCGGCCATGGTGGTTCGTAAGCCTGCTCACAGGTAACAAACAACACGGGATTTGTATTGATTTGTCGGTTTCTCGAATGTTGGATTTTTGAGTGACGGTTGATTTGCTGTAGTTTCCTCGACGAGCTGGGGATCGAGTACGACGAGCAGGACAACTACGTGGTGATCAAGCACGCGGCACTCTTCACCTCGACCATCATGAGCAAGCTCCTTGCAAGGCCGAACGTCAAGCTCTTTAACGCAGTTGCAGCCGAGGACCTGATAGTGAAAGGAGGGAGGGTCGCCGGAGTGGTGACCAACCTGTCTCTTATACACATCTAGATGTGTATAAGAGACAGTTTTTAGACGGTCCAAACTTCTTATTAAAAAGAAAAGGCAAAATATCGATATTTGGTCCATCAATAGGCCAACTTTAAATTTTGGCATATCGTTTAAAAATTTTTNAGGCCGAACGTCAAGCTCTTTAACGCAGTTGCAGCCGAGGACCTGATAGTGAAAGGAGGGAGGGTCGCCGGAGTGGTGACCAACTGGGCGTTGGTGTCCATGAACCACGACACACAGTCTTGCATGGACCCGAATGTGATGGAGGCGAAGGTCGTGGTGAGCTCTTGCGGACACGATGGGCCCTTCGGTGCTACCGGTGTGAAGAGGCTGAAGAGCATCGGAATGATCGACAACGTCCCAGGAATGAAGGCCCTTGACATGAACACGGCTGAGGACGCCATCGTTAGGCTCACTAGGGAGATCGTCCCGGGGATGATAGTCACAGGCATGGAGGTTGCCGAGATCGATGGGGCTCCGAGAATGGTAAATTAAACCGCGACCTTCAAGACACTCTACTTCAACCACACAATCGAACATAAATTAACGATTGAATTGCATCACAGGGACCAACGTTCGGAGCGATGATGATATCAGGGCAGAAGGCGGCACACCTGGCGCTGAAGGCCTTGGGGCAGCCAAACTGTATCGACGGGAACTTCTCGGAGATGGCAATGCAGCCGGAGTTCATCCTCGCCGCGGCCGAGACAAGGGAGATAGTGGACGCCTAAAAGACTCGGAAAGAGTTTGCATTTTAGAGATTGAGACTTGAGATTATGCCCCAATTAGTGTTTTGTTTAAGACTTGCGTTTTTACATTTTTGGACCAAATAATAAAATCAAATCTCAATATTTTTATGGGTTTTTTTGTGAATATCAATCACTAATTACTAGTTATTACAGTCGTCAAATGAAAATTGAAAAAAAAAATAATGCCATCGGGATATTTTAAAGAAATGGCTAAATCGAAAAATAAGTTATTATTAAGGACTAAAGGGTGAAAATTGAGAAGTACTGGACTAAACACTTTTCCGAGAAGACAACCTTAGACCAATCCGAACTGAGCCAACGGCGTTCGTTCATGATTGTCAACTGTTTGTCCAAATGCTTGTGAGAAGTTCTGCCCGGCTCCTCTGCAGACAACTCTCGACCTCGACGGCATGGAGAACCCAGTTCCAGGAAAGGAGGATCCCGTCCCAAATCGCCGCGATAATACAACAGCGCCACAACTGGAAGTTCGTCCTGGAGAGTCGGGAGCTGACTTCCTTCCTCACGTCGTCGACGTTCCCCCGCGTCCTGAGGATTGTCCGGAGCGACCCCGACACGGCGATCACCTTCTATAACTACTCAGTCGCATATTTATCCGTCCAGCCCGACCTCAGGTGCAAATGCATCATCATGGGGTGTTTGATTGAGTCTGGCCGAGTCCACCAGGTTAGGCCCGTGTTGGATTCTGTTGTTGCAGCCTACCCAGTTTCGAGAATCACTCAGACGGCAATCGGGGAGGGCCAAGGCCGGGACTTTGTGGTCCCCTTGTTTGGTCTGCTTATGGAGAGTTACTGTGACAATTGTTGGGATTCGGATAGTTTGAAGGTGTTTAAATTCATGAGGAATCGTGGTATTGAAGTGCCGGCAGGCGTGTGTAATGTAGTTCTCAGTTGTTTGTTGAGAACGAATGAGGTGAAGATGGGATGGTGTTTCTACGGAGCAACTGTCAGGACTGGCGTTGTGACGGACCGATCAATGTGGTCTTTGCTTGCCAGAATGTTGGATAAGGATGGAAAGATCGACAGGATTGCGGTGCTTCTGGATTTAGGGATCTGTACTTCGGTGATGTATGGAATTGTTATTGATTGGTGTTGCAAGATAGGAGACTTTGCCGGGGCATTTAGTCGGTTGGATGAGATGGGAAAGAGAGGATTTCCTGCAGGTTTTAAGTTTTACAGCTTGATCCTTGATGGTGCTTGTCGTGTCCGAGATGCAGATGTCACCGATAGGACAGTTGGGATGATGGTTGAGAAAAAAATGCTTCCACGAAGCCTGTCGACAGAATATGATTCTGTTATTTGTAGGTTTTGTGGTCTGGGGAAGGTTTATGCTGCGGAGATGTTCTATCAGAAAGCTTCCAACGATGGAATTGAATTGCAAAGTGATACTTGTGGTTCTTTATTGAAGTTGTTTTCGGACGAAGGCAGAATGGATGAAGCCGTCAGGATGCATAAGGTGATATCCAACATGGGCAGTACTGTTGGCGATGCTTGTTACAACTCATTTGTTAATGTTCTTTGCAAGGATGAGGCACTGTCAGAGGAGACAACCCAAATGCTCGGGGATCTGATCTCGAGAGGTTATACTCCTCATGGACAGGAATTGTCAAAATTATTTGCTTCTGGCTGTCGACGGAGAAGGTGGAGAGAAGTCGAGGATCTGTTGGATATAATCCTCGATAAAGATTTATTATCGTTGCTGGATCCATCCTGTTGTATCAAATTGGTTAGGCATTACTTCAAAACCCAGCGAATCCACAAAGCTGTCGCCTTGCACAATCAGATGGAGGCGTCAAACATGGCTTTAGACGAGAGGACTTACACTTTACTCATAGAGAATCTGTTAAAAGAAGACATTGAGACTGCCTCCAGGATTTTCCACTATATGAAGGGGAAAGGACTTGTGAGCAGCACGAGCTTCTCGGTCATTATTCGTGGGCTCTGTCACTTGAAGGAAATGAAGATGGCAATGAAGTATCATGACGAGATGTTGCAGATGGGTTTAAAGCCAGAGGGCCAAGCATATAAACGTCTAATAGCAGGTTTCGACTAGGCCGCCTCAAAGCAGGCAGAAGTAAATGCATACACACAAAAGCTCGTCCATCAGCGGACAATGTTAATCCTAGTGCCCGCACATTGTTGCCAGTCACCTCCTGACCAGTGACCTGTGGAGCCATCTGTTCTGTTTCGTCTTTCTGTAACTGCCCGCACTATTTCTCAGTTCAGCCATGGGGATCGCCAAATTCATTCATGGCCCACACAACAAACAAGGCGAAGAGTCAGCACCCCGGAGGAAGCAGGTTATCACATAGGTCAGATCATTTCTCGCGAATCCCAGGTCAAATTACTAATTACTGTTCAGTACTTTTGGGTCTGAAAGATTTTTGAAGGCTCGTCTTGCTTTTACCAATTTCGATGAATGTGGGGTTCGGTTTTCAACGTACCAAAGTTTTCCACCAAGGAACAATTCACGGACATGATTTTGAATATAATGGGGGGAGGGGGGTGTAATAAAGTGGATTTTCATCATAGAAGAGGATCTTTCATTGGGATTTTACCACTCATGGCAAGTAATGATATGCATTGCATAATTTGATTATATTTTTGAAGGCCCTAAGACTGGACCGGTTTGATATGTCCGAAGAAGAACCGGAATCCGACCAGAACATGCGGAGACACCGAACAGGGAAGCACTTCTGTCCATTTCCTCATATGCAGGAAAAGATTCCTGTCTATTTGTTCTGTTCTGTTCCTCTTTGTCATGTCCTGCCTTTAGTTGGTTGTCTTTTTGTTCCCCCTTCCCCCCTCTCTCTCATCCCACCTCAAACGACTCATTCATCCTCTCCTCTTGTGATCTCACCACCTTTCAAATAATTTTTTTACCAAAAAAATCATCCTTTTCTTTCCTTTCGGGTAATACAGAAAAAGGGTTAGAAAGATCTTCATCTTAAATTTTCTGGGAGTGAAAGAAAGGAAGGTTTTTGGGCAGAGATGAAGACGCCATGAATGAATTAGTAGTTTGTCCTTAGTTGGGTAGCTGTAATTTTTTCCTGGGGCCGGCCTTGATCAAGACATCATGGCAAAGATCAAAGGATTCTACAAAGGGTTCAAGTTCATATCCCAGATGTTTGGTAATTATTCCCACTTTGTTCCCTTTGTTTTCAATGGATTGAGTCCCGTGTTTACATTGTTTGTGTTCAATGGTTTTGTTGTAGTGTTGAAGGAGCAGGAGATTGAGATGGAGATTGGATGCCCTACAGATGTGAAGCATGTTACTCATATTGGTTGGGATGGTCCATCTGGCAATGGACCCGCCTGGGTATGTCTTGACTCATTGATTCTTGTCACGGTTTTTCTGGAATGATTTGATGATTAATTAACTGGGTGATGTTTGAATCGTGTTGGGTTTTCTTGTGTTGTGTTTAGTTGTGGTTACTGATAAGTGGGTGTTGTTGCTCAAACTCGCGATGCAGATGAAAGAGTTCAATAATGCAGCTGAGCTCCAGTCGTCCCTGCAAGAAGCTGTCGACACTCAGGGTCCCAACCCGACCAACGATGTGTCTTCGCATTCTCAAGGTACCTCTTGGTTCTCATGGTTCGTCCTATTTTCGTTACTTTGGTATGTCAGGAAGAGGAACTTATTGTTAGTTTCACGTAGAGGCTTGCTTAGATTTGGTATTTAGAAAACTTAGAGCTTGTTAGAACTGATCCTCGATTTGTTTTCTAAGAGTTGACGACTTATTGTCGAAGCATGCTTGATTGTCTTGCAAGAATTTGAGATGTTAGATTATTTGCTTTTACTTAAAACGAAGTAACATGAGTAAAAAACTAAGCCGCTCATAAATGGTTCGAAGCTGCAGGTAAGTCGAAGGATAATCCAACTAGTGAAGCACCGACCTTATCAAAGAAGCAGAAACGGAAGAAGATTAAGTCATCATCGTCTTCTGCCAAGTCAATGGCAAAATCCTCACGAGCGGGAAAGTCGAAAGTGAAACAGCCCGAAATGCAAAGCATTGCTGTAGCGGCGGCATCATAGCACCAACCCTTTTAACATCTGTTTTGGCAATTGTCATTCCATCCAGCACAGAAAGATCTTCAGGCCGAGGGCGTTGGGGGTGTGCAGTGATCATTCGCTCACTGATACAAGCAGAAACCACACACCAGTCTTCTCCCGACGGCTTCAAAGGACTTCGTGTTGTGAGAGTTCTGTCATTGGCGGCAATTGCCCAACCAGTTATCTACTTCTCGACGTTGCCACATCCGTGACAGGCATTCAGCAAGCACTTTTTGATTAGTTCTTTTTCGCAGTTCACAGAACAAGAATTGGTTGTATTTCGGCGCGTGAACCAGCCTCCTCTACCCGTCAACTCAATGGCTGTCCCTGGTATCTAATACTTTCAACTTCCCCACGCAACATCAAAGCTCTGCCACAAGACAGCGTATGATAGCAGCCAGATCCTTTTCGCCCACCTTCATCGGCCCATCACGAGGATAAGTTCTGTGCTTTCAACAACATAGTATTATTACCAGAAGAACATCTTTGGACGATGAGATTTCAACTGACCTCGTCTTAATACTATATTTAGCCTAATCACCTCCCCTCATACCACTTGTTCACCTGTTCTGCACTTCCTTCGCTTTCTCTCATCGAAATGAAAACGATGGCGAGAGCTTTGAGATTCTTCCTCGCCGCAGTAGTTTTGTTAGTTTCCTGTGAGATGCGTGGGATATATCCTCAGGATCGGGGGGATTACGGTGGCAATGTGCAGGCACAGCCTGCGGCTCATTCCCCTGTGATCGATAGCTGCAATGGGATTTTTATATCGTATGAGTTCCTGTCGAGGACGAAGGAGTACCCCCACGCGAAGAACTCAACCGTGCAGTCCTGGGCCTTTAAGTCTGTCGCAACGGTACTGAACACAGGCACAATCGATCTCAACGAGTGGAAGTTGTACGTCGGATTTCAGCACGGGGAGATATTGGTCTCTGCCGATGGGGGGGTACTGGAGGACACAGATGGGTTCCCGTCCTCAATAGGGAATGGGACGTATTTGACAGGATATCCACAGGGTGATCTTCTCACATTGATAGAGACCGCCGGGGATCTGACGCAGATCCAGGCAGTGGTACAGATGAAGGGGACTCAGTTTGGGGTGGAGCCGCTGGGAGTCCCGATGCCAAAGACGATCCGACTCGAGAACGATGGTATTAACTGTCCCGCACCAACTCGCCATAGTAAGTATATACTGCTAAAGGATCGGTCACGAGCATGATCAGCGGTAACAAATTAAACAATCTATCATTGTTAGTGCAGAAAGCTCAATGTATGCTTGTTGCGTTAAGGATCCAAAGCACAAGGCCAACAACACGAGAACGAAGTTCCTCGCTCGCCAAACGGGTGATCTTACTTTCACCTATGATGTCATTGAGACATACGGCTGATCTTACCTTGCCCAGGTGACCATCGAGAATGGTAGCCCGTTAGGTCGGTTGGATCACTGGAATCTGACATGGGAATGGATGAGAGGTGAGTTCATATACATGATGAAGGGAGCATACACACACAAGATCGATTTTGCGGACTGCATCGACGGGGTTGCGGCAAAGCAATAAGGTGGCCTCGATTTCTCCCAAGTGATGAACTGAGAGAAGAAGCCAGTGATACTTGTGCGTGAGGCTGCAATGAGTCCAAGTCATCATGTAACAAGGATGCGAAAGCTATGCTCCTCCCGCCCGAGGCCCTGCTCATACCGTTCGAGAACAGGACAGCGAAGGCCATCGCCTGGGCTAAGATCAAGCACTTCCACATTCCGACCCCATTACCCTGCCCCAACCACTGCGGGGTGAGCATAAACTGGCACATAAACACAGACTACAAGAGCGGGTGGTCGGTCCGGGTCACTCTTTTCAACTGGGAAGAGGACGTTTTCGCTGACTGGTTCGTCGCGGCCAAGATAAAGAAAGCAATCCTAGGGTACCAGAAAGCGTACACATTCAACGGGACGGTCTTCCCGGAGCTCAATGACACGATCTTCATGCAGGGGTTACCAGGACTGAACTACCTGATTGGGGAGACGAACGGGACAGATCCTAGGAAGGATCCAAGGGTGCCTGGGAAACTACAGTCGGTGATATCGTTCACGAAAAAGCACACCTCGGGGATTCGCGTCGACAAAGGCAACGGCTTTCCGACGAAATTCTACTTCACCGGTGAGGAATGCTCGCTCCCTAGTCACATCCCGACGGGAAGTGCATATCAGCGGGAGATCACGAGTTCATTTTCGCAAATTTTATTCATAGAATTATTATTCTTCCTTCTTATCAATTACACGTAGAATTTTTTATATATTTTTTTTTAATTTTACTTTATTAATTATATTCATTCCTCCACAAATTGTAAAGTAGAAAAAAAATGTTACGATTGTATAAAAAATTTAGGAAATGATAAAATTGATGGATACCGATTTGATTCTAATTAGTGCAAAAATATTTCGTATTTTAGGATACTTACTTTCGAAATTTCGTATGTTCAATTTACTTATTAGAGAACGTGATTTTTAAAAACCGAGTTCGTCTCGAATTAGCCGATATTGGAAAAACATATGATAAAAACAATGATACATTCTTGGCAGTACATTAGTTGCTAACGAGGATTACATCATGTCTTGGTCTGTCTGTCCCCCTCGAAACGTTCGTTCCTTCTTACAAGGAAAACAATGGCTCGTTGCCTGATGAAGTTCCTCAAGTTCTGCTGCATCGCTACGTTTGTCCTTCTTCTGATCATGGCGGCGACCTTCGTCGCTCTATATTTCACCATCCTCAAGCCTAAGAAGCCAGAGATGGTCATGCAGCCAGTGGCGCTCAAGGGGTACAGACTCACTTCCATATTCCCGCCAATCCTCAACATGAAGCTTGGTGTCACAGTCACGGTCAATAACCACAACTACGGAAGCTTCAAGTACGAGAACGGCACAACCTACATCAAATACAGGGAGACAGTCGTTGCGGAGGCCTTGATCAAGGGAGACACCCTCCCCGCAAGGGGGAAGCTCAATGTCAGCACGACCGTGAACCTCTCGGCCGATAGGATGGCTTCAAACCAGTATTTCATCACGGATTGCCATTCCGGATGGCTCAACTTGACATCCACGACGACGCTACACGGAGAGGTGAAGGTGTTGAAGCTGTTCAAGATGAAAGCCACGACTTACAGCAAATGTGACATTTCTATTGATATCAACAATCAAACCTCCGTCTCGGTTTGCGATCACAAAATCAACTACTGAAATCATGATTTCATGTTGTTTCAGACTTGTTTAGTAGCGTTGAGAATAAGAAATACTAACTACAATTTTAGTACCGAAACTTTGATATAATTTTTTTAATAAAAAAATCTAAAAAATTAGTTGAACGTTTAAATCATAAAACTTTTGTAAATGTAACAATGTGGTCGGCTGATTTAAAGCTCGAACTTATAAGAAAAAGCGTAAGTTAATCGACACTCAAAGCCAAGTTTATAAGATGGCTTGCCTATTTGTCTCCTTTCGTTGAGAAGCAATTGATGACATTTATCTAAATAACTTTTTTTTTCTTAGAAAATTCTTATTCTTTTCTAGAATAGGACAGCATTAAATGAGTCTATCCCTGTCCAAGAATTTATTAAACCTTTCATGAAAATTCAATGTCTAGGTTCATACAAGCCACAATAGGAAGACACGAGAAACATTGAAATTAAATATACCTATCAAAAATTTAATTATAAGAGTTTTTTTTGTTACGAATGCATTAATTATATGGTGTGAGTTTTTCTTTTTTCTTTTTAATTTTGGCCTATTGAATCTGATCATATTTCATCATGACAGACAATTGTACCTTTTTCACCGCACCCCCACGATTCTGCATCCACAAACTTAAATAAACACCTAATTTTTGTTCTCCTTATAGTAAAAAGTATTCATGAGTCGTATACTCCTTGGAAGAAGAAATCAACTTACATTTATTGCCTAACTTCACCGATATTGCTATAGCCGGTGAAACATGTTTATTTTTTAGGAAATGAAATGCTTTCTTTTTGTTTTTCTGGAAGGAAACACGTTAAGAGATTCTGGGTCTGTTGGGATTTCATAGGATGGATTTTACGCGAGGCGTCCGATCGATATGTCGAGGAGTTAGATGAGGAATTTGATATCGTTGTCTGGGATGTAGAGTTAGAAGGATTTGAGGTACACAGTTCCTCTCTTGGACGAATCGTACGACGAGGTCATACTCAGGAAGCTGGATATGATGATGGTGAACTCGCGATGGTTTTGCCACCCAGCTGTTCTGATTATACTATGTGTTTGGCGTCTATTATGTAATGACGATAAGGTCGACGCCTTCCGTTCAAGATCTTTGAGTTCTTGACGGAACATCATCATTATAGTCGTCCGGTGAGGCATGCTTGATCGGAGACGCAATACCAGTCGATCTATGTACATTTTGTACAGGAACCGAGTTCACTCAAGGGGAACCTGAAGTGGCCGAACTAAGACGAACTTGGTGAATTTTCCACTCTTGTGGGGGAGGCTAGGAGGCATCTTGAGGAGTTATAGACTGAGTTACTTGACCAGAGATTGCAATCGGATGTATCAATTGTTGAGAAGGCAGGTGCCACCAGGTTCGACTACTTGGCTAAGATGGAAAAGAGCATGGCACGCAAGAAGGCGAGTGCGCGGTTGTTTCAGCTTGGGGATCGGAATCTGTCATAACTTTCGACAATGAAGTGGCGTAATAACAAGAACGTCGTTTCGTCAAATGACGAGGAATGATGGCGTGGTGTTGGTTGATTCGACAGAGATGAGAAATGAGGCAGTAGAGTATTTCAGCTCCTTATTTTCTAATTATTCCTAGAGTTGTGCCTGTTGATTCAGATACGATGAGATGTATATTATATCCGAGACTGTGACGACGGAGCAGGTGACTGGTCTCTCGGCCCGATTTCTTCGAAGGAAGTGAAGGCCAAGATGTTTCATTTGAGGAGCCGTAAGCCGCCGAGGTCCGATGGGTTTACAACCAAATTCTTCAAAGAGCCGTGAGTTATGATATGGTAATAAATCCAGTTGTACAAATTTATCCATTTGTGTTGTTCGTGTACCTCATTTCTGTGCACGAAATATTTCGCGAAAATAAATAAACAGAAAAAGGCATCGTTATGAAAATAAGTCCGATCGATACGATAAATTTGTAAATTTGTGCTAAATCTTCAAAAGTATTATCTGAGTTTTTATTTTATAAAATATTTAACTTTAAGAAATAATGCACTAAACTAGAAGAAGAATTGTTTGGTAGTGATAAAGAATTCTCGAATTAGATGTGGATATAATCTGATGAATAGACGTGGATTCAAGGCTAAGCAAGAATATGCTTGGAATTGAATGAAATATATTTTATCGCAGTCATTTTGGATGAATTAGATATTTATATGGTCATTTTTCTCATTTTATTTTGTTCATTATTTTATTCCACTATATTCCTAATTTTTCAAATTTAAGCTTATAGTCTCATAAGATTAAAAATTAGTTTCCCCTATTATTGTCCCAAGAGAACACAGAAGTTACAATGACGATTAACGTTAAAGATCGTATGTTCAAATATCAACATCGCCCCCTCATCTACTTTCTAGACTCTCTAAGGAATAAACTGAGCTTGTGTCGAGCAAAACCTGGTGCAAAAGTTAAAAATTATTTATGCAAAAATTATCTTCTCAGTTAAAAGAAACACCTCTAGACACCAAGTGGTTATATGAGCAAGGGGAACAATGCTTTAAATCAGCCGGTCTTGTCTGTTTGATTGGGCAACATCTAGCAGATGTATTCAATTTTTAATTTAATTGGTATGAGCAAGCTCACACATTTGATGGTTGTGGTGATTAGTATTGATTGATGGGATGGTGGTAAGGTTGTGGACCTTATGTGATTTAATTTTTCCATACCAAACATAAAATAGTTTTTGTACAAAAATTTAATCCATAAGTGCATGAATTCATTTATGAGGAAAAAAAAGATAAATACATGGCCCAACAAAACCCAGCTTTTCTGAAAGTCCACAAAAAGAAATTCATTATATTTGGGGTGATTCTTTAATGGCACTTCTAAGAGTCTTATTTAATTGGCTAGTCGATATTACTTAATTATAAGACTATTTAAAATGAAAACTATTTAAAAATTTATGTTTTTCTGTTTGCGGACCTAATTTTCTGGACACATGACTATGGTGGATGGGTATGTCTTCCAACAATGTTGCTGCTTACGGTAGGTTTTGAACTCGAAATATTCTTAAGCGAATCAAAGTTCCTCGTCACTTGAATCAACCCATGATTGTTTGTCTTGTTTTTTGCTTTGCCAATCATATTATCTGTTTGGTGCATTTATTTTTATGGAGTCAGGAAGATAACCAGAACATGAAACCCTCGTTGTCCAAATAAATTGTTGGATTGCTGTTGTCGTCAAGATATTAAATGCCGAGACAATCGATTGAATCTTGAAATAAATATGGACTGCCTTGTAAGAAAAAAGTAATATAAATTAGAGATTAAATGTGGCAATGGTCTCTGATATGAGTGGTTCGGAACAGGACACTATCAGAAATAAAAATAAAAATAAAAATTTGAATAAATTGGACGGTGACAACTTGTTTACCATAAATAACAATATATTGATGTTCTTTCAATGATGGTAATTCCCCAGTACTGAATTATTTCATGATGTTGAAGAAACAAAGAGAAAAGAAATGAATGTTGCGTGTGTGAGTGATGATGATATGTTACCGAAGTCTTCTTCTTATTATTATGGTGTACCGCGAAACTTTAATGTATATGATTAGGTTACGGAACGCATGTTACTGCTGACTAGTAAATATGTCGAAAATATTTGGTAAACGAATATGGGGTTCGATATTTGGTTTGAGAATGTGGTCGTTGAGAATAAGGGTAAAGAGAAACGTGATGCTTAAGTAAAAGTTGGATACTTATGAAAAGTTTGCGGAGTGCATCGAAAGAATGTAACTAGAATGTTGAAAACGAAGAATCATGACAGCCCAATTTCGGTCTGAATCATATTTATACAAAAAATCCAAACCGATTGTCTAAGATCTCGGAGTTATTTCATGTTGAGTGGCTTCAATACCGAGTTGCTTACTTTTCCTCATTGTCGTGTCAAATCTCAACTGTCTTCTTAGTCTTGTTACACGTGTCCCACGTCTTATGTCTAGATGGGTTGGAAATTATTACTCTCTTATGAAAATTGGGTCGATACTCCTCATCCAACATGCGATGATAACCTGTTGTGGTTTACTGAACGAAGAACGTTCAAGAGATGGCAACAGGTCTATCTAGGCCCATTCTTACTAGGGGGTCCTATAGCCTAGAATTTTCAACAAGGGTTACGATTTACGTCGTCCTAATCGCCATTAACGTCTAACCCCAACAAGTCATTACTGTACAAACACGTCACGCACGAACGATAAAAATACCAAATCCTACGTGCTACAGTTAAAAAGAAACAAGATGTCCTCACATCTCCTATGTTTTCCCATGAAGACAGTCCTTGCGACCTAACATCCCACTTGATATCGGAATTCAGCCTCACGTAATCGCGTCCAATGGAACAGGCACGTGAGACTTGTCGTACAAGATCGAGTTTCTCGAGAGTGCCACCGTGTCTTCTGAGTGCCGGCAACCCTCCTCCTCATCCTCCTCTTACCTTCTTCTTCTCCGATAACGATCCAAAACAAATCCGAAAACATAAACCCTAAACTTTCTTTGCCATACAGGTCGTTCTCCCAAACATCCAAGGAGAATTCAATGCATATTATATAAATGTTCAAATCAAATTTTAGCGCGTGCGGTTTAACTCTATGAAGATTTTATTACATTAGTTTGTAACAGCGTACTGTGTTTCCTGTCACTTGTGGTTCCTATCACTACTACTATACAAGTACACATCACTCTTTCTTTCTTCTTCCACTGAGAAGAAAACAATAACTCCTCTCCATTTCCCTCCATAATAAATGTGATAACACCTTCTCGATCATCCCATCTCTAGTAATGAACTCTCTCATCACTCCCTTCTCCTCCATCTTCTTCCTCCTGTTCCTCTTCTTCTTCTTCTTCATCATCATAATCATCCCTCCAAATTCCATCTCCACCGACCAATTTCACCACCTTTTGCCTCCCCATAAGCATCACCCCCTCATATGAATTAAAAAGGGGCCTCCCCTTCGCCACTTTCCGCTCCGAAACCAACACCTGCCGAAATTGCATCCGCCATGGGCTTACCGCGTCGTCCTTTTCCGGTAACTCGTTCCGCCAGTCGTTCCCATTATGGTTCCAGATAATGTCCACCTTTTCGTTTCTTTTTTGTTTCTTAGCCATGGAGTGGGATTGTTTTTCCTTTCATTTTGTTAATAATATGGACATGGAGGTCTTTTCCTTTGGTTTCCTTTTGTGTTCCAAACAGAAGACTTCCATTTTTCTGTTTTTTCCATTTTGGGTGTTCTCTATCCAGGATTAAATAATAATAATAATTATTATTATTATTAAAGTAAATTAGGAAAAAAAAAAACAAATCTGATGTTGTCAATACCCATCACATTCTTATTTCTTGTATTTAGGAGATTGTCCAAAAAGATTGGGATGAGTAGTTGCAAAAAAAAGGAGGAAATAATAATAATTATTATTATTATTAAAAAAATGAAAGGGATTGCATGGAGAAAGAGTGAACAAAATCTCATGCTCTTTCTCTTTGGCCTTTACATTAATTTGCTAGTAAACTTTTTCTTGGGTATAGGCCAATTTTTCCATGTCACATCTCTTGATGTTGATTAGATTGATCATCCCCTTTTTTGCCCTCCCCATCATGCGGCAAATCCCGATCTCTAGAATTGTTTGTAAGAAAAAGAATGAGAATCTACATGTAGTTATTGACATGCATGAAGTAACTCACATTTTTCTCTTTTGGGCAGGATATTCTCCTTTGATTGAGGTTGTAAGAAGGTGAAGTCGATCCTCCCCCCCCCCCCCGCCTCTACTCTTTATAAGATGTTCCAACCCAACATGTTCGACGCCGCCCACATCACCTTTCGCGGAGATGACCTCGAAATCCATGGACAGTGACCCTTTAACCTGGGGAGGCTGAGGATGAGGAGTTTGATACGATGTCCGGGGCCGAGACAATGGAGAATCCCGTCATGGGGGAGGATCAGGCCGTGATGTCGGTGGATCCTGATGATCCTTCCCGGTCTAAGAGGAAACGATACCACCGCCACACCCATCGGCAGATCCAGGAGCTCGAATCGTAAGGGCGAAAAATCTTGCAGACGAAGGGGGAGCGTGCGTTTTTTTTCTCTAGTTTCGAAGTTAATGCTTTTGTTTTGGTTTGTGTGAAGTTTCTTCAAGGAGAATCCTCATCCGGATGAGAAGCAAAGGAAAGACCTTAGCCGCGAATTGGGGCTCGAGCCGCTACAAGTCAAGTTCTGGTTCCAAAACAAGCGAACTCAAATGAAGGTACTGCCGTTTTCGGGAGCTTAATCTTCCGTTTTCATGATCATGATCGATTTCTTATCCTGTTCTCTTGAGCTTCGACTCGTTCAGGCTCAGCAGGAACGTCACGAGAACTCTTTGCTCAAGGCAGACAATGAGAAGCTCCGGAGAGAGAACTTGAGGTACAGGGAGGCGCTAGCGACAGCCTCTTGCCCTTCCTGCGGAGGCCCTGCCGCCCTTGGCGAGATGTCCTTCGATGAGCAGCATCTCCGCATCGAAAATGCTCGCCTGAAGGAAGAGGTCGTTTGGTTTTCGCGAAAAGGAACATCTTATTCCTCGTCATGTCATCTTGAAGTTGCATATTTACATGTCTTGCTTGTACAGATCGATCGGATTTCAGTCATCGCATCAAAGTATTTGGGAAAGCCCTTGGCTCACTTCTTGACCAACCTCAATCAGGCTCATATGACTGCTCGTCCCCATGATCTCGGCCACCGGACCTTCTCGGGTCAAGCTGGCCACATGGGCGAGGTGTACACTGCAGGGTTTGATCACATTGGGCCAGTGCCGATGCCCACTGAGTTGGACAAGCCGCTCATTGTCGAGCTAGCGGTGGCTGCAATGGAGGAACTGATTAGGATGGCTAATGGAGGAGAGCCGCTGTGGGTTCTCGGGGAGAATTCACCTGAGATACTGAACGAGGAAGAGTACTTCAGGACATTTCCCCAGGGGATCAGTCCCCGGCCTCTTGGGTTCAAGACGGAAGCTTCAAGGGAGTCGGCAGTGGTTGTGATGGATCACATCAATCTCATCGAGATCCTCATGGATGTGGTAAGAATGTGTCAAACTCCTTAAATCTCACTGGTCTCGACCGGAGGTTCACCGTACCTGACATTTTTTCATCCTTAAATCTCAGAACCAATGGTCAAGTGTGTTTTGCGGGATTGTGTCGAGGGCAATGACTGTCAAAGTCCTATCCAACGGTGTCGTCGGGAACTACGATGGAGCCTTACAAGTGGTACGCATCTTTATCGAACATTGTGAACACGTCCGAGAAATTTCATGTTTCCTTGAGAAATACTACTTGTTCGGCAGATGTCAGCCGAGTTCCAAGTCCCTTCGCCACTCGTCCAATCCCGGAAGAACTACTTCGTGAGGTACTGCAAGCAGCATTGTGACGGAACTTGGGTTGTGGTTGACGTGTCTTTGGATAGTCTACGAGGTACTCCGAGCATAAGGAGTCGAAGAAGACCCTCTGGCTGCTTGATTCAAGAACTGCCGGGCGGCTACTCCAAGGTTACAATACAGTTTCTGTTGTACCTACTCGATCTCAACTCGAAACTCAATGGTCTTTCATTTTGTTCTCGTAGGTTATTTGGGTCGAACATGTGGAAGTTGACAATAGTACTATCCATGGTATATATCGGCAACTCGTGGACTGTGGCCTCGGTTTCGGTGCGAAACGTTGGGTTGCTGCCCTTGACCGACATTGCGAACGCATCACGAGCTCGATTGCTGGCAACATGCCAACAGGGGAATTATGTATGTATAACCTCGTCTCCACCAACTCCGCTCTCCTTTTTCCGAAATTTGCTCATGATTAGCATCTTTAGGGACTGAATGTTTTTGCATCGATTTTATCTCTGGCAGTGATTACGAATAGTGAAGGAAGAAAGGGCATGATGAAGCTCGCCGAAAGGATGGTCCAGAGTTTCTCCAGCGGTGTTGGCGATTCAACTGCACGTGCCTGGACTATGTTATCGCCAACAGAAGCTGGCCCGGACAATGTCAGAATCATGACAAGGAAGAGCGTCGATGACCCCGGGAGACCTGCAGGAATTGTGCTTAGTGCCGCCACCTCTTTCTGGCTTCCAATATCGCGCAAAAGGGTCTTCAATTTCCTCCGAGACGAGCATTCTCGCAATGAGGTTAGCTTTCAGTCGTAGCAATCATGGTTTTTGGCAGCGGTTATGGTGCTACAACTACTTACTTTCGCTGGGAATTCAGTGGGACATCCTCTCAAATGGGGGACAAGTTCAAGAAATGGCTTTCTTCACAAATGGCCGCAGCCCTGGAAACTCTCTCTCGCTTCTTCGAGTCAATGTAAGTGCCGGCGGACCACTTCTTCACAAACTGTACTATGCACTCATCGCCCATGCTAATTATTCATTATTACAGAATACGACTTGTAGCCAGAGGAACATGCTCATTCTGCAAGAGAGCGGCACCGACGCCGTGGGATCCTATGTGATATACGCCCCGGTAGACCTGTCTGCAATGAACATTGTCCTAACTGGGGGCAACCCGGACTACGTTGCCCTTTTGCCCTCCGGTTTCGCCATCCTCCCGGATGGTCCAGAAATCGGAGGTGGTTGCATTCAAGATAAAGGATCTGGAGGGTCTCTCCTTACCGTCGCATTCCAGATACTGGTTGACACCGTGCCATCAGCTAAGATATCGCCAGGATCCGTCGCAACAGTCAACACCCTGATCAAGTGCACAGTCAAAAGAATCAGGGCCTCGCTTTCTCGCGACAACCCATGATCCATATAATTCCACAACTCCACAATCCAATCCAACCAGGTCCAATTTACTCGTCTCCACCTTAGAACATTACATTCCTTTTTTCTACCTTCGGCACACTTCCTCAACCGAAATCCCCTTTCCATTCCGCGAATTTCAGGTCCATCGATTTCTCTAACGGGCAACCATGAAGGGAGTCGAGAACGATCTTTTTCATTCTATTCTCATGTTAAATCATCCGTTGTTGATGTGTTTGTTCCTTTTGCTTGAAGCAAGAAAGGAGGCCAAAGGGAACAAACACCATTTTCTCACTCAAGTAATTGAAGAAGATGAAGAAGAAGAAGAAAGAATAGGGAGTTTGTCTGTATTACAAGTGAAATTTTGTCGTTTGTTTAGTCATGTTTATTACATGGACAAATGTAGTGTCTGTTGATAAGCACCTCTTTCTTTTGTCTCGTAAGATCATGTAGCTTTCTTTAGTCTTGTCCCATGACTTTCGAACCCCCTACCCAATGTCAATAATGCTAGTAGCTTTATTCCCCAATTATGATAGAGTGGAATCAAACTTTTCTTAACCTCAATATTCTTCATTTTGCATGAGAATATCACTCCATCTAATATATTCCAAGCATCCAAGCAGCAATTGTGTTAATGAGTTGTGCCGGACTCGAAAACTGAGTTTAAACCTGGCCACTGAGCTCATGAATTCAGACCTTTCCTTTTATTTTTATTTCTCTTTTATTTTTTCTTTTTTTTTAATTCAATTATAAAATCTGTCAAAGTCATGCGGATTAGCAAGTCGTTCGAGTCCGACTTGACTGTAAAAATTAAGGACCAAGCCTAAATATACTAAAATGTTTAACTTTTGTCAAATCGAGTTTGGACGAAGAGACGAGTCGGAAGAAGTAGTTCGTGAGTCGGTTCCAATAATTAACCTCCCTATAAATGAATTTATAAGGTTTCGTGAACATAATACCCATGATGACACGATATTTTAATGCATGAATAGTCACATGTTGCCGTCAGCCACCCAACAACATTCACTCAAAAAACAGACACACACGACAGCATTTGACGTCTGTAGCTTGCCTTTGTCGGAAACGGGACCAGTTGCTTCTGTTTCTCTCCGTACTGTTCTTACCCTAAGCTTTTTGCTATTTGATCTGTATTAATTGTTAAACTATATAATATATAAGTAAGCCTCACTTAATAATTTAAGTTTTTAGGTTAAATGATAAGGTTTTTATATGATATCAAAACGGTCTTGGAGCCCGCCTAATCATGAACCGAGGGTTCAGAGCCAAACATGTTTTGCCGAGGAACGTTAACGGCGAATAGAGCTTCGTGGTTGTTGAGACTACCGTTTCTATCGTTACCATCTTTAATTGGTACGACAAAGCGGGTCGGATTGGGTCCGGGAGGACTGTCACTTGTAAGGACTATGCGTCCTGGACACGAAGAACAGTTGTCGTCGTCGTCTACCAAGTGGTTTGCAAAGTCGACATCAGCCGGTGATCCTTTCGATGTCTCTGGCCCTAACATACCACTTTGCGAAGTCGACATCAGCCGGTGATCCTTTCGATATCTCTGGCCCTACCATACCACCAAACAATCATCTACAGTAAAATATAAACAATCACGAAATGATCTTTAATTAAATCGCTAATCCTCCTTCCCTACAGGAGTGACAGGACAACCAATCATTCATTCCCCAGTTTCAGTTTCCCGACCGGAAAGCGGTGGATCGTCGGCAGATACGCTGGCATGGAGGCCGCTAAGCGAAGGATTGCCTCTGTGCCCATGATCGTTGTCTTCATCCTTTTCTTCTGGGACTGTCCTGTGAAGTCCGAGGCCTGTGAGACTGATCCCGATCCATGGACATTGCCTCCTGGCTTCCTCTTCGGAACGGCCTCCTCTTCTTACCAGGTATGCATGGTTGCATAGGCAACATATGATGCATGATGTTTCCCTGACTCAAGCTTCTGACAGTATGAAGGAGCATACAAAAGCGATGGCAAAGGTCTCAGCAACTGGGATGAGTTCGCGCACGGACCGGGTCAGGCATAAACCAGAAATGAGTATAATTTTGTCTTTGCCTTGTCATGAAACTGAGTATAATTTTGTGCAGCAATGTGCAGGAAACATCATTGATGGAAGCAACGGAGATGTGGCCGTTGACCATTATCATCGCTACAAGGTACCGTGTTCGTGTTTCATACTAATTGATTACATCTGCTGACATGAAACCGCAGTGTGATTAAACCGAACAAGACCCAGAAATGAAACAGGAAGATATAAGTCTTATGGAGTCACTCGGGGTGAACAGCTACCGCTTCTCGATCTCGTGGGCAAGAATCCTGCCAAGTAAAACTTCTTACAACAATTTTATCTTAAGCGTTAGTCCAGAGGTTTGTGTTCCTGCTAATCGTTTAATGCTTTTGGCAAAAGAGGGGCGGTTCGGAAACTTAAACTTAGCAGGCATTCAGTATTATAACAGCCTCATCGACAGACTTCTTCAGAAAGGTTTTCATGGCATTCAACAACGCAGTTCATGTCACTGAATTCGGCACCGGATTTAGGAAAATAGAATACTTAACTTAGATTCGTTCCCTCCCCCCACAGGAATCCAGCCGTTTGTGACACTGACCCACTTCGACATCCCTCAAGAACTCGAAGATAGATATGGAGGATGGCTAAGTCCGGAATCACGGTTATCTCCCGAGCCATCCAACTGCATTGCAGCAACAAGTTTAATGCAATGGCAATGATTTCTGTGTTATTCGTAGGGAGGATTTCGGATACTATGCAGACATTTGCTTCAAGTACTTTGGGGACAGGGTGAAGTATTGGGTTACCATCAATGAGCCTAACATGCAAGTAGTGCTCGGATATCGACGGGGTCAATTCCCGCCTTCCCATTGCTCGGCTCCATTTGGGAACTGCTCTTCAGGAAACTCAGATGAAGAGCCCTTCATTGTGGCCCATAACTTAATACTCGGACACGCCATGGCAACCTATCTATACAGGACGAAGTACCAGGTGGTACCGACAGGGCGTGCACAATTACAAGTAACAGGACAACTGCTACGTGAATTCTAATCTAACAATCTGCAAACTAATGCAGAAAAAACAAGGAGGCTTGATCGGGATTGTCTTACATATCGCGTGGTTTGAGCCCTTCAGTGACTCTCCAGCAGACAAGCGTGCCGCGGAAAGAGCCATATCATTTTCTGTCAACTGGTGTGCAGTATTTTCCCAAGAAAGCGATAACTAGCGCATCGTGTTACTATCATTGTGTTGATTCTTCGCAGGTTCTTGGATCCGATAATTTTCGGAAGGTACCCGGGTCCAATGGTTGAACTGGTCGGATTGGTCTTGCCCGAATTTATGATAAAAGATAAAGAGATGCTCAAAAGTGGGTTGGACTTCATTGGTATCAACCACTACACTAGTCATTATGCCAAAGACTGTATTTCTGCTAGTTGTGAACCCGGGAGAGGCGTCACAAGGACTGAAGGATATTTCCTAGAGTGTTCCGAGAGGAATGGTGTGCCAATAGGCGAGCTCGTGAGTTACTATGACGATTGATTAACATAACTAATGTGCTCGGGAGCATTCAGTCATAGTCCTCGTTGTGCAGACAAGCTTGGATTGGTTGAATGTGTACCCAGAAGGGATGGAGAAGACGGTAAACTACATCCGCAACAGATACAACAACACACCGATGTTCATTACCGAAAATGGTATGAGGTTATGTGAATTCTAAGAACTAATCAACAATTCTCGTACGTAATAAACAGAATGGATTTGCAGGTTATGGCGAAACAGAGGGTAATGGGGATCCGCTCATGGATACCAACAGAGTCAATTACATGGACAGCTACTTGAACTCTCTCCTGAGAGCAGTAAGGTAAGACCGTAGCGAACATCTATGTGTTTCGGGGTAACAAGAAATCACGCTCAAATTGAGCTCCACCTTTTCCGCGTAGAGAAGGAGCAGACTTGAGGGGGTACTTTGCGTGGTCCCTGCTTGATAACTTTGAGTGGGAGTTCGGATACACGGTGAGGTTTGGGCTCCACCATGTCGATTACCAGACCCTGAAGAGAACTCCCAAACTCTCGGCAGCTTGGTTTCAGCAGTTCATCGCCAGACATAGCATTAGGCCGAGCAACTATTACGCCACAAGGCCCTAGGAATAAGAGTCGAGGCGAACACGGTAAAACTCTACTCGAGAGTATCTTCCGCAGAAACCGAAACCAAATCTATAAATATTTGAATGAAAACCAAATATCACATGACATGGAGAAAATCACTACTCCATAATAATGTGTTTGTGCATAAATTCAATCATGGATAATAAGCTGAAAAAGAAATAACAAACTTGATACAGCATAAAAAGGGAGGCTATAATTCTATGATGCCATCACTGAAGTAACTGGAGTCAATCGAGTCCGGCGAACAAGGAGTAGAAGCGCCACTTGATGGCTCCGACGTATTCGAATAATTCTGGATATGAAGGTCTGGGATGTGTTGAATGAGGGGCCAATATTTAGGCAATCTCTTCTCCAACATGGGGCAGCTGATGATCCCTAGCCTCTCGAGCGAGCTCAGGCTTCCGTCGTCTGGCAAGTACTTCATCCTCGGACACTCAGAAATCCACAAGTCTCGAAAGGAGGTGAGGTGGGCTTTGAGTCCGCAACCCACCCTCTCCAACTTCTTCATCTTCTGAAGAACCAGTTCGGCCAGGGACGAAGGGAGCAGTTGACTCCAGGCCATGGGAGATGGCGGGAAACACTCCATCTCATCCACGCATTCCATTTTTTCACATAACCTCAACTCCTGCAAGGCGGTGAGTCTTCGTAGTCCCCAGTCCTCAATTGGTTGATTCAGATTCCGGCATACCCTTACCGTAAGAACTTCCAGGTTTGGAGGCCAACCTTCATTAGTTAATCTCGTGATGCCGTCACAGTAAGAAATGGACAGTGTTTTGAGGGATGCGAGGTTATGCATATCACGAGGCAGGGACTTCACCTTTGGGCAACTCTTAAGCACGAAACTCGACAAGTTGCAGGGGAGAGCAGGGAAGCAGCTGATCTCTAACACTGGGAAATGCTTGAGAACAAGCTCGGAGAGGGTGGACAGATGTTGCAAGCTGTCCGGCAAAGTCGTCAAACTATTGCAGTTGCGAATTTCGAGCACGCGTAGGGATCGACAGAGGCGAGTACCTTCAGCTGGTAGACCTGTAATTGACACGAGCCCCTCGAGCTTTTTAACGTGGGCCCATTACTGCAGGGCTCCTCCAACTAGTCATCGGCCGATTAATAAGGCCCACCAGAAAATATATTCAAGACGTGAATATGCAGAGTCTCGACCGCGAATAGAACTTGACCTGCCTCATTGAGTTGTATGGCCATGAAAAGAGAGCTGAATGGGATCATGAGACTTGGCAGTGGTCGGTGGTCCGACAGGCAAAACCACCGAGGAGCAGTCCCGATATGTAGAAGATGCGCCAACCTCGTCGAGGCCTACAAGCCTAATGGGCAGCTCAGCTGGATCTCCTCCTAGATGGACCACAGCAACAAGGAGCTCTACCATTAATCTGCGCCCTTGGAATGATCCCAGGAACAACGCGCGGTAACACATATCGGGAAAACGTCGTCCTCCTGCATGACCGCGGCCGTGCGAGATTGTAGGAACATCCGATTAGGAGTGCCTTGTGGCAGTCACGTTTTCTAGAAGTATGTATACACGTGGAGTGGACCCAGAAGCTCTAACATCTTATTTAATGTGGCTGTTTAGGTTATCAATNCTCCTGCATGACCGCGGCCGTGCGAGATTGTAGGAACATCCGATTAGGAGTGCCTTGGGGCAGTCACGTTTTCTAAAAGTATGTATACACGTGGAGTGGACCCAGTAGCTCTAACGTCTTATTTAATGTGGCTGTTTAGGTTATCAATCAAGTCTAACAAGTTAGGTACACATTTTATGTACAAATATGACTTTTTTTAAATTATTTCTATTTCTTTTTTTTTTTTTGTTTCACCATGCACGACCTCGTCAACATTTGTGATCCCTCTTCTTGTCCTACATATTGTCGGTGTGTAATGGATCCAAAGATGAATTGTTTCCTATATATCATTTGGTTATAAAATGTTTTTTTTTATGAAATAATAAGGAAATTCAAAAGCTTCCTACTTAATAACTTCATTTCTTGTGAAATATGTTGATTAAAATAATATTTTCTTGATTAATGTTAACAACTCGGTGATAAAAACATTAATTATTTACAAAGAAATTTGTTTTTAAAAAACCTCGAGTTCTCTCCGAAGAGTTTAAATTTGATGCTTCTAACAACGAGTTTCTTATTTTTTTAAATTGATATAATTATATTTTTCAAAAAGAAAGAACACAACAATTCCACTTTTCTTATTAAAATTCAGACCTATGAAAATTCCACACATTTTTTGAATAAGGAAAAAACACCACATATTTTTATTGTTTTTTTAAGTCCAAAAACAATAAAAAAAATTACACATAAATAAAAAGTAATCAGATTTATTAAAAGTAAAATATATAATACGTGGCACTAGTATTTTTAGGGTTAATTATAAGACTATTTTTTGTGATTAATAGGGAGAAAACAACTAAGGAAGAAGTAAAAAGCAAAAATAATAATAATTTCCAAAACTAAAAATTATTTTACAAATAATACCTTAATCTAAATTAATACTATACTCGAATTAAAATGTAATCAGATTAAGCAAAAGATTAGATTTAATCACGAAGACTGAGGGGTGAAGAAAAGAACAACAAGATGTGTATAAGAGACAGCCTCCTGGCTTCCTCTTCGGAACGGCCTCCTCTTCTTACCAGGTATGCAACTGTCTCTTATACACATCTAGATGTGTATAAGAGACAGACCATGAAGGGAGTCGAGAACGATCTTTTTCATTCTATTCTCATGTTAAATCATCCGTTGTTGATGTGTTTGTTCCTTTTGCTTGAAGCAAGAAAGGAGGCCAAAGGGAACAAACACCATTTTCTCACTCAAGTAATTGAAGAAGATGAAGAAGAAGAAGAAAGAATAGGGAGTTTGTCTGTATTACAAGTGAAATTTTGTCGTTTGTTTAGTCATGTTTATTACATGGACAAATGTAGTGTCTGTTGATAAGCACCTCTTTCTTTTGTCTCGTAAGATCATGTAGCTTTCTTTAGTCTTGTCCCATGACTTTCGAACCCCCTACCCAATGTCAATAATGCTAGCTTTATTCCCCAATTATGATAGAGTGGAATCAAACTTTTCTTAACCTCAATATTCTTCATTTTGCATGAGAATATCACTCCATCTAATATATTCCAAGCATCCAAGCAGCAATTGTGTTAATGAGTTGTGCCGGACTCGAAAACTGAGTTTAAACCTGGCCACTGAGCTCATGAATTCAGACCTTTCCTTTTATTTTTATTTCTCTTTTATTTTTTATTTTTTTTAATTCAATTATAAAATCTGTCAAAGTCATGCGGATTAGCAAGTCGTTCGAGTCCGACTTGACTGTAAAAATTAAGGACCAAGCCTAAATATACTAAAATGTTTAACTTTTGTCAAATCGAGTTTGGACGAAGAGACGAGTCGGAAGAAGTAGTTCGTGAGTCGGTTCCAATAATTAACCTCCCTATAAATGAATTTATAAGGTTTCGTGAACATAATACCCATGATGACACGATATTTTAATGCATGAATAGTCACATGTTGCCGTCAGCCACCCAACAACATTCACTCAAAAAACAGACACACACGACAGCATTTGACGTCTGTAGCTTGCCTTTGTCGGAAACGGGACCAGTTGCTTCTGTTTCTCTACGTACTGTTCTTACCCTAAGCTTTTTGCTATTTGATCTGTATTAATTGTTAAACTATATAATATATAAGCAAGCCTCACTTAATAATTTAAGGTTTTAGGTCAAATGATAAGGTTTTTATACGATATCAAAACGGTCTTGGAGCCCGCCTAATCATGAACCGAGGGTTCAGAGCCAAACATGTTTTGCCGAAGAACGTTAACGGCGAATAGAGCTTCGTGGTTGTTGAGACTACCGTTTCTATCATTACCATCTTTAATTGGTACGACAAAGCGGGTCGGATTGGGTCCGGGAAGACTGTCACTTGTAAGGACTATGCGTCCTGGACACGAAGAACAGTTGTCGTCGTCGTCTACCAAGTGGTTTGCAAAGTCGACATCAGCCGGTGATCCTTTCGATGTCTCTGGCCCTAACATACCACTTTGCGAAGTCGACATCAGCCGGTGATCCTTTCGATATCTCTGGCCCTACCATACCACCAAACAATCATCTACAGTAAAATATAAACAATCACGAAATGATCTTTAATTAAATCGCTAATCCTCCTCCCCTACAGGAGTGACAGGACAACCAATCATTCATTCCCCAGTTTCAGTTTCCCGACCGGAAAGCGGTGGATCGTCGGAAGATACGCTGGCATGGAGGCCGCTAAGCGAAGGATTGCCTCTGTGCCCATGATCATTGTCTTCATCCTTTTCTTCTGGGACTGTCCTGTGAAGTCCGAGGCCTGTGAGACTGATCCCGATCCATGGACATTGCCTCCTGGCTTCCTCTTCGGAACGGCCTCCTCTTCTTACCAGGTATGCATGGTTGCATAGGCAACATATGATGCATGATGTTTCCCTGACTCAAGCTTCTGACAGTATGAAGGAGCATACAAAAGCGATGGCAAAGGTCTCAGCAACTGGGATGAGTTCGCGCACGGACCGGGTCAGGCATAAACCAGAAATTCTGGGTCTTTGCCTTGTCATGAAACTGAGTATAATTTTGTGCAGCAATGTGCAGGAAACATCATTGATGGAAGCAACGGAGATGTGGCCGTTGACCATTATCATCGCTACAAGGTACCGTGTTCGTGTTTCATACTAATTGATTACATCTGCTGACATGAAACCGCAGTGTGATTAAACCGAACAAGACCCAGAAATGAAACAGGAAGATATAAGTCTTATGGAGTCACTCGGGGTGAACAGCTACCGCTTCTCGATCTCGTGGGCAAGAATCCTGCCAAGTAAAACTTCTTACAACAATTTTATCTTAAGCGTTAGTCCAGAGGTTTGTGTTCCTGCTAATCGTTTAATGCTTTTGGCAAAAGAGGGGCGGTTCGGAAACTTAAACTTAGCAGGCATTCAGTATTATAACAGCCTCATCGACAGACTTCTTCAGAAAGGTTTTCATGGCATTCAACAACGCAGTTCATGTCACTGAATTCGGCACCGGATTTAGGAAAATAGAATACTTAACTTAGATTCGTTCCCTCCCCCCACAGGAATCCAGCCGTTTGTGACACTGACCCACTTCGACATCCCTCAAGAACTCGAAGATAGATATGGAGGATGGCTAAGTCCGGAATCACGGTTATCTCCCGAGCCATCCAACTGCATTGCAGCAACAAGTTTAATGCAATGGCAATGATTTCTGTGTTATTCGTAGGGAGGATTTCGGATACTATGCAGACAATTGCTTCAAGTACTTTGGGGACAGGGTGAAGTATTGGGTTACCATCAATGAGCCTAACATGCAAGTAGTGCTCGGATATCGACGGGGTCAATTCCCGCCTTCCCATTGCTCGGCTCCATTTGGGAACTGCTCTTCAGGAAACTCAGATGAAGAGCCCTTCACTGTGGCCCATAACTTAATACTCGGACACGCCATGGCAACCTATATATACAGGACGAAGTACCAGGTGGTACCGACAGGGCGTGCACAATTACAAGTAACAGGACAACTGCTACGTGAATTCTAATCTAACACTCTGCAAACTAATGCAGAAAAAACAAGGAGGCTTGATCGGGATTGTCTTACATATCGCGTGGTTTGAGCCCTTCAGTGACTCTCCAGCAGACAAGCGTGCCGCGGAAAGAGCCATATCATTTTCTGTCAACTGGTGTGCAGTATTTTCCCAAGAAAGCGATAACTAGCGCATCGTGTTACTATCATTGTGTTGATTCTTCGCAGGTTCTTGGATCCGATAATTTTCGGAAGGTACCCGGGTCCAATGGTTGAACTGGTCGGATTGGTCTTGCCCGAATTTATGATAAAAGATAAAGAGATGCTCAAAAGTGGGTTGGACTTCATTGGTATCAACCACTACACTAGTCATTATGCCAAAGACTGTATTTCCGCTAGTTGTGAACCCGGGAGAGGCGTCACAAGGACTGAAGGATATTTCCTAGAGTGTTCCGAGAGGAATGGTGTGCCAATAGGCGAGCTCGTGAGTTACTATGACGATTGATTAACATAACTAATGTGCTCGGGAGCATTCAGTCATAGTCCTCGTTGTGCAGACAAGCTTGGATTGGTTGAATGTATACCCAGAAGGGATGGAGAAGACGGTAAACTACATCCGCAACAGATACAACAACACACCGATGTTCATTACCGAAAATGGTATGAGGTTATGTGAATTCTGAGAACTAATCGACAATTCTCGTATGTAATAAACAGAATGGATTTGCAGGTTATGGCGAAACAGAGGGTAATGGGGATCCGCTCATGGATACCAACAGAGTCAATTACATGGACAGCTACTTGAACTCTCTCCTGAGAGCAGTAAGGTAAGACCGTAGCGAACATCTACGTGTTTCGGGGTAACAAGAAATCACGCTCAAATTGAGCTCCACCTTTCCACGTAGAGAAGGAGCAGACGTGAGGGGGTACTTTGCGTGGTCCCTGCTTGATAACTTTGAGTGGGAGTTCGGATACACGGTGAGGTTTGGGCTCCACCATGTCGATTACCAGACCCTGAAGAGAACTCCTAAACTCTCGGCAGCTTGGTTTCAGCAGTTCATCACCAGACAGAGCATTAGGCCGAGCAACTATTACGCCAGAAGGTCCTCGGAATAAGAGTCGAGGCGAACACGGTAAAACTCTGCTAGTGAGTATCTTCCGCAGAAACCGAAACCAAATCTATAAATATTTGAATGAAAACCAAATATCACATGACATGGAGAAAATCACTACTCCATAATAATGTGTTTGTGCAAAAATTCAATCATGGATAATAAGCTGAAAAAGAAATAACAAACTTGATACAGCATAAAAAGGGAGGCTATAATTCTATGATGCCATCACTGAAGTAACTGGAGTCAATCGAGTCCGGCGAACAAGGAGTAGAAGCGCCACTTGATGGCTCCGACGTATTCGAATAATTCCGGATATGAAGGTCTGGGATGTGTTGAATGAGGGGCCTATATTTAGGCAATCTCTTCTCCAACATGGGGCAGCTGATGATCCCTAGCCTCTCGAGCGAGCTCAGGCTTCCGTCGTCTGGCAAGTACTTCATCCTCGGACACTCAGAAATCCACAAGTCTCGAAAGGAGGTGAGGTGGGCTTTGAGTCCGCAACCCACCCTCTCCAACTTCTTCATCTTCTGAAGAACCAGTTCGGCCAGGGACGAAGGGAGCAGTTGACTCCAGGCCATGGGAGATGGCGGGAAACACTCCATCTCATCCACGCATTCCATTTTTCCACATAACCTCAACTCCTGCAAGGCGGTGAGTCTTCGTAGTCCCCAGTCCTCAATTGGTTGATTCAGATTCCGGCATACCCTTACCGTAAGAACTTCCAGGTTTGGAGGCAAACCTTCATTCGTTAATCTCGTGATGCCGTCACAGTAAGAAATGGACAATGTTTTGAGGGATGCGAGGTTATGAATATCACGAGGCAGGGACTTCACCTTTGGGCAACTCTTAAGCACGAAACTCGACAAGTTACAGGGGAGAGCAGGGAAGCAGCTGATCTCTAACACTGGGAAATGCTTGAGAACAAGCTTGGAGATGGTGGACAGATGTTGCAAGCTGTCCGGCAAAGTCGTCAAACTATTGCAGTTGCGAATTTCGAGCACGCGTAGGGATTGACAGAGGCGAGTACCTTCAGCTGGTAGACCTGTAATTGACACGAGCCCCTCGAGCTTTTTTAGGTAAAGCTCCTCAAGAGATTCCGGAAGCCTGCTGCAGATGAGCTGTGACGGGAGATTCGGACAGCCGCGAAGTGTCAGCTTTCTCAATGTGGGAGGGAGATCTGAACTGGGGAAAGAAGAGAGCGTCCCGCAATCAACAACGCTGGTTTCATTCGGAGAATTGAGTACAGAAACTTGTTTCCTGCATTCCACGCCTCTGAACGACTTGAGCTGAGGACAATGCCTAATTCCCATCTCTTTGAGAACGACCCAATAGGCCGAGAACCTCTCGTCAAAGTGAACCAGTTCCGAAACCTTGCGAATGTTCATCTTGGTCATTGAAGTAAGGTCAGTCAAACAATTCAACAGTCCTTCATTGCAACCATCAATATCAATCTCGACCAGAGATGGAAGGCTAAGAGCTGGGCATTCGGTCAGATTGGGACACTTCTTCACCCTTAGTTCGCGAAGATGAGGGAATGGCTTGTTCTCCTCGTGATATCCATAGGAAGACCATTTCTCCCAACCTCCCATGTTCTCGAACTCCAGTGTCTTCAATGACTGAAATGGTCTTTCGGTCCCGTAAAACTCCTCGCCTACCGAAGAGACCGCCTCGAGATCTTCAATCACCAAGCTTTCCAGAGAGGGAAGTCTTCCAAATGTCGGAAGCGAGAGTACACTCTTGCATCCCTTCAAAGTTATGCTCACGACATTATTCATACATGGATCACCAAACCAGGATGCGAATCTTTTGCCTCCGTAGCCCTGTATAGTGAGGGACTCGACCTTTTTCGGAGGTTGCAGATGCTCAAGGACCGTTAATTGGTGGTCATTTCCGCGTGAAGTTCCAGGACTTGACCCCCAATCATAGCTTAACTCGAAAAGTGCCTCCTTTTCACGTAGATCGGCAATCCTCGCATCTCCGACGTCATCTACAGCCTGCAAATTACGAAGTTGCAGCTCCCGTTGAAGGTATTTGAGTGGTCCCAAGTTCTTCAACTCCAAGCCGTTTCCCACGATAAAGTCGGAAAGTATCTCGAGATTCGTCAGCTCGCCAATACGAGGCGGCATTTCCGTTAATTCTTCCGTGCCTCTTATGTCGAGGTGGAGAAGCTTAGTCAACCTATGGATATTCCTCGGCAACTCCTTAAGTTGTCTACACCATGGAAGCAGCAAAGATTGCAACTCGACCAAGTCACAAATTGATTCCGGCAGTACTTCAATAAACGTGTGAGTTAAATCGATGGAGCGGAGAAGCTTCAACTCTCCAATCCGATCCGGCACCTTGCCGATATTCAAGCAACGCAGGGACAACATCCTCAGGTTCTTCTTATCCATTATCAAGCCATGAAGAACTTTCTGGGGGACAGTGACGTACGCAAAGTGGAATCCAGACACTGGAGAAAGCATAAACGTTCTCAGCTTCTTCATCGAGCGATACACGTCAAATCTGCTCGGGAGAAACGTTTCGAATTCTTGTGCAATCATCATCGAATGACGCACATTACCAAGCAAGTCTTCTTGTAAGGAGCCTTCTTTAGAGTCATCCGAGCTGAAGTATACGGTGACCATGATTGATTTGGCGAGATCGCTGAAGAGATCGTGTATTGAATAACTGGTCTTCCCATCATTCGCTTTTTCGATTAGAGACACGGCTTCTAAATGACGGAGATTTTCCATCCCAACGTCTCGGTATGTTTTCCTGGTCCCCTTGTGCAGCAAACCCTGTATGATCCACACTTGAATCGCCTCATCCTGATCGAATATGTAATCCTTCGGGAATAAAGCGAAAGCGGCAAAACATCTCTTCAAGTGACGGGGAAGATGGACGTAGCTTAACTTCAAAGCAGGAGGAATCATTCCCGATCCGTCCTCTCTGTTCCAAATACTGTGGGCCAACACTTCCTTCCATTTTTCGTCATCACTTCCCGAACAACGGAGCAGCCCTCCGATCGCCTTAATTGAAAGAGGCAGCCCCTTACACTTTGCTGCTAATTGAACGGCAACATCCTGAAGACGCGGATGCCGTTCAAAGTTTTCCTCGCCAATGGAGTGATAGGCTAGCAAACACAAACTCTCCTCTGGCGACAGTATGTCTAGCCGCCTTGGATCACGGTCACCAACCAATTTGGCAACCTGGAGGTTCCTTGTAGTGAGGAGTATTTTGCTACCTTTACTCCCATCATACAAAGGTCTAAGCAGAGACTCGAGCTCGTCGTACTTATCATTCCACACATCATCCAACACAATGAAGAACTTCTTACCGGAGAGTTTCTCCTGGAGCAGGTTCTGAAGCTTATTTAGATCATTATCCATGCCGGACGAAAATGGCGCTACTTGGTCCAGGATTCTCTTCGTGATGGCAACCCTGTCAAATACGTCCGAAACACAAACCCACGCTTTGGCCGGAAAAGACTCCTTGTTCAAGGACTCGTGACTATACAGCTGTTGCGCCATGGTAGTTTTACCAATTCCGCCCATCCCCACGATCGAAACAACCGTAAAGGGCCGGACGGAGTCGTTGGTGGCTTCGGTACCAGTCAACCGAGTGAGCAGCTCCTCCATTTGCTTCTCCCTGCCAACGAACTTGGGTTCGGGCAGGGAGGTGGTGAAAAAACGATCCTGGACTATGTGGGCACGAGAGGGAGAACCGTTACTGTGATTCTGGACGAACCCGAGCAAGGACATGTCGCCAATGACTCCCTCCAATCTTCGGTTGACTTCCTCGATCTCGTTCGCCATACAATGACTCGAGATAAGGGTACGCGGGCGGAAACCAGAGCAGCAAGAGATGAGGGAGTAGGGAAGTCTAGACGACCGCGACAAGGCCTGCGCCTTGGACACATTCCGCTGGGCATCGACAGAGAAGTGTTCGAGGATGTCTTCCATGTCGTAGGCGACGTCCCTGAGTTCCGAGAGCCACTGGTCAGCGGCTAGGTCGCCGTTCATCTGCTTCTCCTCGGCCGAATCCATCACGGCTTGGATCATCCGTAGCTTCCTACCCCACGTCTGGAGCTTGTCGGAGATGCCGTTGATCAGGGCATACTCTTCCAGGAGTTGAGAGCCGGCCAGTTTGAGGAGGGGAGAAACCAAATCCATTCTCTCTTGGGGATCTCTTTCCTTTCTTACTCTTCCTTTGTTTCTGAGTAAAACTTGTCGGCTTTTCTTTATACTGTGAATACCACCAGATCCACATCCACTTGTTTTCCCTTCGCTGGATAACATGATAACAATTTTGTAGAATGATGGACCACGATGAGTTGGTCGATCTTGTCGTCAAACAAGCAAATTCGTCGAAGGTTAGCTAAAAGCCGCCGCCTTCGTTCTGTAGTTTGGTCCAAAAAAAGCAGTTTGTAGTTTCGTCAAAGTAGACGTCCGCCACTTGAGTTTAGGACAACCTCCGCCCACCGCCTGCCGCAAGTGGCCAAGTTGATGGTTTCTCAACCAAAACAAAAGGCCTAAACACATTACAACACATCACACCACAAATTGTAATTCGAATTTTAAAAAACAAACACATGAGTCTAAGACTCGGTACGTTCCTTTTCCTCTTTCTAATTTCGACCTAACATTCTTTTTTAAAAAAATAATTGAGTCACGCTTAAAATCTCGTGTCCGGAACTAACGTGAGTTTGGATATGTAACTGCCGAAAACCGTCGACATTGACAACTGTTCAGACATGTCGGTGATTTGTTCAGATATGTGTACATTTTTTTTCTTATATATCGTTTTACTGTTCATATATGTCGCCGATTTATTCAAACGTGTGTGAATTTTTTTCTTACATGTCGTTACTTTCATGTTATGTCGCATGCTCACTTAAATCCTTCTTTTAGTTTAATAGAAATACTCTTCGCAAATTTGGATCCCAAACTCCTAGACGTTCGAGGGTGTTTGGTTGGACGAAAAATTTTTGGTTTTCCCTCGAAAATTCGAAGGAACGGCCTTCTACTCTCAATGAGAATAAGAGAACTATTCTTGTCTGAGAACAAAACGATTAATATAACGACGAGCAAGAATAAATCTTTATGTTTTAACAAATCGCACAAAAATGTTTTCGAAAATATTGAAAAAGAAATGGGTTCGATGAATCTAGGACATGATTACGAAAAAGCTGACAGATGAGGAAACGTACAAAATTTTCCACGTTAAACAGGCCCCCTCGAAAACTTCTTTTGCGGACGAAGACGAAGCTCGATGAATCTCAAAAGGTTTCAAAAATATTTGATTTATCGTTCTTAATTACCATTTTCGAAGTATCTTCACGTCGAGGTGTATTTTCTAGAGCCGGATGCGGAAACATGGGCCTCCGGTTAGTTAGTATTCGCGGTTTCTCGACCACCTCGGCCGTAAGATGGTTTTGGGGGGGGTCGGGGCCCTCAACTAGTTATCGGCCCATTAATAAGGCCCACCAGGCTTGGCTTTGGGGGGGGGGGTGTCCGGGGGCCCTCTTGCATGCCAATATGCAATGACGTGAATAATGCCAGAAGTCCCTCGAACCGCGGATAGATAACTTTTGAACCTGCTCTCATTGTAGTTTTGGTCCTGGCCATGAAAAAAGAGAAGGCAGAAATGGATCATTTAAGACTTGGGCAAATGTCGGCTGGGGTCGCGACTGGCAAAACCTCCGTAGGAGCGCAGTCCCCGATAGTGTATGAAGAATGCGCCAACGGCTCGTCGAGGCCTTCAATAGGCCCAATGGCGCAAGCTCAGCTGGATCTCCTTCCTAAGATATGGACCACAGCATACAAGGAGCTTACCATTAATTCTGCGCCCTTGGAATGGAATCCCAGGAAACAACGCGCGGGTACAACACATAATCGGGATAAAAACGTCGTCCCCTCCTGCAAAGTGACCGCGCCGTGGTACGAGATATTGGTAGGAACATCCGATTTAGGAGTTTTAGCCTTGGAGGCAGCCAAGCTTTATACACAAAAGTTTAAATGGTATTAACGTGGAGGTGACCCCAGTTTAGCCTCTTAACGTCTTATGTAATACTGTGGACTGTTCTAGTATCAGTCAAGTCTGAACCAAGTTAGTACACATTTTTTATGTACAATATCTGACTTTTTTTTAATTATTTCTATTTCTTTTTTTTTTTGTTTGTTTCCACCAATGGCAAACGAACCCTCGTCAACATTTGTGATCCCTCCTCTTGTCCTACATATTGTCGGTGTGTAATGGATCCAAAGATGAATTGTTTCCTATATATCATTTCGTCAAAAAATGATTTTTTGTCATGAAATAATAAGGAAATTTAAAAGCTTGTAGTAATCCCCTTTCGTAAAATATTTTTTAAAATATATTGATTAAAATAATATTTTTTTTTATTAATGTTAATAATTAGGTATTAGAAATACTAATTAATTTATTTACAAAAAAAAATTATTTTTAAAAATATTGAGTTTTTTTTAAGAGTGTAAATTCGATGCTTGTAAGAGTTTCTTTTTTTTTAAGTAAATTCGGTGTGAGTGATGCATCATTGATATAATTATGTTTTCCAAACAGAAAGAACACGCCAATTCCATTTCTCTTATTAAAATTCAGACCTATGAAAATTCCACACATTTTGGAATAAGGAAAAATGACCACTTTCGTAAAATAATAATTTCCAATAATAATAATAATTTCCAAAAATAAAAATCATTAAGAAATAATAGTAATACAATACTAATCTAAATTAATACTATACTCGAATTAAAATGTAATCAGATTAAGCAAAAGATTAGATTTAATCACGAAGACTGAGGGGTGAAGAAAAGAAGAACAAAAAACAACTACTTTACCTCCAATTTTCTCTCCTCCCCTCCCGACAAAACCTCTGCATCTGTCTTCAACAACAACATTCAATCTCAAATCTCTCTCCCGTCTCCTCCGTTTCCCACTCCCCCCCTAAATCCCACGTTTCCCCAGCTGCTCCAATCGTTATTGTTTTTCATTGTTCCCAGTTAAGTAGTGATGGGTTTCCTACTTCGATCGGCCGAAGTGATTCAAGCTTCGATCTTTGGCCCAACTTTGTTAATGCCGATCGGAATCATCGCCTGGGTCTCAATTTGATTCACTTAAAATGTCTTGGGTCGGATGGAACCGTCCCTCGGACGCCTTCCACCTGACCCTGACGTACGGGGCAGAGGAGTCGGCTGCGTCGGTGCCGGATCGGCCGTCGGCGTCCTCTTCACCGTCGTCTGGTTCGGCCTTGGTGTCAGGGAAGGATCTTGAAAACGGGGTTAGGGCGGAGTTTGATTGGAACGGCGGGGATGACGAGGATCAGGTGGTGCTGCGGCTACAGTCTCAGCTGATGGTCTCTGCGCCGTCGGGGCAGGACTCTGTATCTGTTCAGTTGAGCTGTGTACGAGGGGATGGCGATGGCTGCAACGGTAGTGAGACGGTGGGGGAGGAGGTAGTGAGGGTGGTGATGGGGGTGGAGAANTTCGTCATCACTTCCCGAACAACGGAGCAGCCCTCCGATCGCCTTAATTGAAAGAGGCAGCCCCTTACACTTTGCTGCTAATTGAACGGCAACATCCTGAAGACGCGGATGCCGTTCAAAGTTTTCCTCGCCAATGGAGTGATAGGCTAGCAAACACAAACTCTCCTCTGGCGACAGTATGTCTAGCCGCCTTGGATCACGGTCACCAACCAATTTGGCAACCTGGAGGTTCCTTGTAGTGAGGAGTATTTTGCTACCTTTACTCCCATCATACAAAGGTCTAAGCAGAGACTCGAGCTCGTCGTACTTATCATTCCACACATCATCCAACACAATGAAGAACTTCTTACCGGAGAGTTTCTCCTGGAGCAGGTTCTGAAGCTTATTTAGATCATTATCCATGCCGGACGAAAATGGCGCTACTTGGTCCAGGATTCTCTTCGTGATGGCAACCCTGTCAAATACGTCCGAAACACAAACCCACGCTTTGGCCGGAAAAGACTCCTTGTTCAAGGACTCGTGACTATACAGCTGTTGCGCCATGGTAGTTTTACCAATTCCGCCCATCCCCACGATCGAAACAACCGTAAAGGGCCGGACGGAGTCGTTGGTGGCTTCGGTACCAGTCAACCGAGTGAGCAGCTCCTCCATTTGCTTCTCCCTGCCAACGAACTTGGGTTCGGGCAGGGAGGTGGTGAAAAAACGATCCTGGACTATGTGGGCACGAGAGGGAGAACCGTTACTGTGATTCTGGACGAACCCGAGCAAGGACATGTCGCCAATGACTCCCTCCAATCTTCGGTTGACTTCCTCGATCTCGTTCGCCATACAATGACTCGAGATAAGGGTACGCGGGCGGAAACCAGAGCAGCAAGAGATGAGGGAGTAGGGAAGTCTAGACGACCGCGACAAGGCCTGCGCCTTGGACACATTCCGCTGGGCATCGACAGAGAAGTGTTCGAGGATGTCTTCCATGTCGTAGGCGACGTCCCTGAGTTCCGAGAGCCACTGGTCAGCGGCTAGGTCGCCGTTCATCTGCTTCTCCTCGGCCGAATCCATCACGGCTTGGATCATCCGTAGCTTCCTACCCCACGTCTGGAGCTTGTCGGAGATGCCGTTGATCAGGGCATACTCTTCCAGGAGTTGAGAGCCGGCCAGTTTGAGGAGGGGAGAAACCAAATCCATTCTCTCTTGGGGATCTCTTTCCTTTCTTACTCTTCCTTTGTTTCTGAGTAAAACTTGTCGGCTTTTCTTTATACTGTGAATACCACCAGATCCACATCCACTTGTTTTCCCTTCGCTGGATAACATGATAACAATTTTGTAGAATGATGGACCACGATGAGTTGGTCGATCTTGTCGTCAAACAAGCAAATTCGTCGAAGGTTAGCTAAAAGCCGCCGCCTTCGTTCTGTAGTTTGGTCCAAAAAAAGCAGTTTGTAGTTTCGTCAAAGTAGACGTCCGCCACTTGAGTTTAGGACAACCTCCGCCCACCGCCTGCCGCAAGTGGCCAAGTTGATGGTTTCTCAACCAAAACAAAAGGCCTAAACACATTACAACACATCACACCACAAATTGTAATTCGAATTTTAAAAAACAAACACATGAGTCTAAGACTCGGTACGTTCCTTTTCCTCTTTCTAATTTCGACCTAACATTCTTTTTTAAAAAAATAATTGAGTCACGCTTAAAATCTCGTGTCCGGAACTAACGTGAGTTTGGATATGTAACTGCCGAAAACCGTCGACATTGACAACTGTTCAGACATGTCGGTGATTTGTTCAGATATGTGTACATTTTTTTTCTTATATATCGTTTTACTGTTCATATATGTCGCCGATTTATTCAAACGTGTGTGAATTTTTTTCTTACATGTCGTTACTTTCATGTTATGTCGCATGCTCACTTAAATCCTTCTTTTAGTTTAATAGAAATACTCTTCGCAAATTTGGATCCCAAACTCCTAGACGTTCGAGGGTGTTTGGTTGGACGAAAAATTTTTGGTTTTCCCTCGAAAATTCGAAGGAACGGCCTTCTACTCTCAATGAGAATAAGAGAACTATTCTTGTCTGAGAACAAAACGATTAATATAACGACGAGCAAGAATAAATCTTTATGTTTTAACAAATCGCACAAAAATGTTTTCGAAAATATTGAAAAAGAAATGGGTTCGATGAATCTAGGACATGATTACGAAAAAGCTGACAGATGAGGAAACGTACAAAATTTTCCACGTTAAACAGGCCCCCTCGAAAACTTCTTTTGCGGACGAAGACGAAGCTCGATGAATCTCAAAAGGTTTCAAAAATATTTGATTTATCGTTCTTAATTACCATTTTCGAAGTATCTTCACGTCGAGGTGTATTTTCTAGAGCCGGATGCGGAAACATGGGCCTCCGGTTAGTTAGTATTCGCGGTTTCTCGACCACCTCGGCCGTAAGATGGTTTTGGGGGGGGTCGGGGCCCTCAACTAGTTATCGGCCCATTAATAAGGCCCACCAGGCTTGGCTTTGGGGGGGGGGGGTTCGGGCTCTTGCACTGCATATAAGAGAAAGCGATAGAATTGACCTGCCTCATTGAGTTGTCTGGCCATGAAAAGAGAGAAGAATGGGATCATTAGACTTGGCATGGTCGTGGTCCGACTGGCAAACATAACCGAGAGAATCCCGCATATGTAGAAGATGCGCCAACCTCGTCGAGGCTTCAAGCTAATGGGCAGCTCAGCTGGATCTCCTCCTAGATGGACACAGCAACAAGGAGCCTACCATTAATCTGCGCCCTTGAATGATCCCAGGACAAGCGCGGTAACACATATCGGGAAATCGTCCTCCTGCGACGCGGCCGTCGCGAGATTGTGGAACATCCGATTAGGAGTGCCTTGTGGCAGTCACGTTTTCTAGAAAGTAAATACACGGGAGTGGACCAAGCTCTAACGTCTTAGTTTAATGTGGCGTTTAGGTTATCAATCAAGTCTAACAGTTTAGGTACACTTTTATGTACAAATATGACTTTTTTTAAATTATTTCTATTTCTTTTTTTTTTTTTGTTTCACCATGCACGACCTCGCACATTTGTGATCCCTCTTTGTCCTACATATTGTCGGTGTGTAATGGATCCAATAAAGACATATATAATCATTTCGTCCAAAAATGATTTTTTGTCTGAATAATAAGGAAATTTAAGTAAATTCGTAAAATATTTTTTAAAAATATATTGATTAAAATAATTTTTTTTTAACTAATGTTAATAATTAGGTATTAGAAATACTAATTAATTATT
>JARUPW010000035.1:172245-304168 GCA_029817735.1 Melastoma sanguineum
GTTTTTATGTTACAATATGACTTTTTATTTATTCTATTTCTTTTTTTTTTTTTGTTTCACCATGCACGACCTCGTCAACATTTGTGATCCCTCTTCTTGTCCTACATATTGTCGGTGTGTAATGGATCCAAAGATGAATTGTTTCCTATATATCATTTGGTTATAAAATGTTTTTTTTTATGAAATAATAAGGAAATTCAAAAGCTTCCTACTTAATAACTTCATTTCTTGTGAAATATGTTGATTAAAATAATATTTTCTTGATTAATGTTAACAACTCGGTGATAAAAACATTAATTATTTACAAAGAAATTTGTTTTTAAAAAACCTCGAGTTCTCTCCGAAGAGTTTAAATTTGATGCTTCTAACAACGAGTTTCTTATTTTTTTAAATTGATATAATTATATTTTTCAAAAAGAAAGAACACAACAATTCCACTTTTCTTATTAAAATTCAGACCTATGAAAATTCCACACATTTTTTGAATAAGGAAAAAACACCACATATTTTTATTGTTTTTTTAAGTCCAAAAACAATAAAAAAAATTACACATAAATAAAAAGTAATCAGATTTATTAAAAGTAAAATATATAATACGTGGCACTAGTATTTTTAGGGTTAATTATAAGACTATTTTTTGTGATTAATAGGGAGAAAACAACTAAGGAAGAAGTAAAAAGCAAAAATAATAATAATTTCCAAAACTAAAAATTATTTTACAAATAATACCTTAATCTAAATTAATACTATACTCGAATTAAAATGTAATCAGATTAAGCAAAAGATTAGATTTAATCACGAAGACTGAGGGGTGAAGAAAAGAAGAACAAAGAACAACTACTTAACCTCCAATTTTCTCTCCTCCCCTCCCGACAAAACCTCTGCATCTGTCTTCAACAACAACATTCAATCTCAAATCTCTCTCCCGTCTCCTCCGTTTCCCACTCCCCCCTAAATCCCACGTTTCCCCAGCTGCTCCAATCGTTATTGTTTTTCATTGCTCCCAGTTAAGTAGTGATGTGTTTCCTACTTCGATCGGCGGAAGTGATTCAAGCTTCGATCTTTAGCCCGACTTTGTTAATGCCGATCGGAATCATCACCTGGGTGTCAATTTGATTCACTTAAAATGTCCTGGGTCGGATGGAACCGTCCCTCGGACGCCTTCCACCTGACCCTGACGTACGGGGCAGAGGAGTCGGCTGCGTCGGTGCCGGATCGGCCGTCGGCGTCCTCTTCACCGTCGTCTGGTTCGGCCTTGGTGTCAGGGAAGGATCTTGAAAACGGGGTTAGGGCGGAGTTTGATTGGAACGGCGGGGATGACGAGGATCAGGTGGTGCTGCGGCTACAGTCTCAGCTGATGGTCTCTGCGCCGTCGGGGCAGGACTCTGTATCTGTTCAGTTGAGCTGTGTACGAGGGGATGGCGATGGCTGCAACGGTAGTGAGACGGTGGGGGAGGAGGTAGTGAGGGTGGTGATGGGGGTGGAGAAGAGGAGGGAGGAACTGAGGGGCGTTAGGATGGGGAGGAAGCCTGGTGGTTCGGGAAAGGAAGGAGATGGCGGAGCAGGGGTGTTGGCTAGGCTTTTGCGGTGGGATTTTGCTGGTTCTAGGGTTGCCGCTGCTGAATCTGGTGGGGGAGTTCGTGGTGGGCACTGGAGTAGTTTGACGGTAGTTAGTCTCTGTGGTTGTGGATTGTCTGTGAGTATTTTCCTAACATTTCTTACAGCAAATTAGACTGATCTTAGAATGCTGCATTGTGCTAATTTCGATGAGAAGTTTTGTTTTTCGACACATATGTGTCGTTCACTATTTCAGAATCCTGCGCGATCAACTATCCAATCTAGCTTCATAACCAGTAGTAATGATGCAATCAGATGTATGATTTTGGCTGAAGTAGGGCATTCTGTATGATTGAGATGAGACTGATATGTCAAGAGTGTTGATTGCAGAAGTGTGGATTTTTCAACCATTGATATTGACAGGTCCTGCCTGTGGAGATCACCTGGTTACCACTTCTGGAGAAAATGCACCTCGACAATAATAAGCTTTCGGTTCTGCCACCTGAACTGGGAAAACTGAAAAAGTTAAGGGTTCTTAGTGTCGACAACAACATGCTGGTTTCCGTCCCAGGTGAGCAATGAAGGCCTTTGAATTGAAATGCTTTTGGTCAGTTTACTTCAAAGTCAATGTCATGGTTTTGCATGTACTCACTCATTGGAATTGTTGGAACATGAGCAGTAGAACTTCGGCAATGTGTGGAACTGGAGGAGTTGTCGTTGGAGAACAACAAACTTGTCCGTCCTCTTCTTGATTTTAGGTTGGTGTACTTTCCAGAATTGATGTAGATTTCCTAGTTTTTTTTTCTTATGAATATTGGTTTTAAATTGTGTGGTTGATTGCAGAGCTATGTCAGAACTGCAAGTTCTCAGACTCTTTGGGAATCCCCTTGAGTTCCTCCCAGAAATCCTACCCCTGCGAAAGCTACGCCATTTGTCTCTAGCGGGCATTAAAATTGTCTCAGATGAAAAGCTGCGATCAGTGAATGTTAAAATAGAGGTAATACTATTATTATTCAGCTTTGGATTTTCATGATGTGGGTAACTGAGAACAATTCGCTGTGGGTGATGCAGACGGAGAACAATTCATACTTTGGAGCGTCTAAACATAAGCTTAGTCCATTTTTCTCTCTCATATTTCGTTTTTCCTCCTGTCACCACCCTTTACTGGCATCGGCATTGGCAAAGATAATGGAAGACCAGGGAAGTCGTACCTTCGTGGGTAAAGATGAGAATGCTGTAAGACAGCTGATAAGCATGATAAGCAGTGACAACCGACATGTGGTATGTGCATTTTTTTTTTGTCTGCTTGTGTTGCTATGTTGATTGAATGGTTTGCAACTTTTGGCAGGTACAGCAAGCATGTTCTGCACTTTCTTCTCTTGCTGCAGATGTCTCTGTGGCCATTAAGTTGATGAAATGTGATATCATGCAACCCATCGAAACAGCACTAAGATTCATCACCGAAGAGGAAGTCTTGTCTGTTTTGCAAGTTGTTGTCAGTCTGGCCTTTGGTTCCGATGTTGTTGCACGGAAGATGCTAACAAAGGATGTGCTGAGATCTTTAAAATCCTTGTGTGTCCACAAAAATCCTGCAGTAAGTTCTTTGTTACCGACTTTTCCTTCCAGTTTTGTCCGCTGTCATTCTCGGTAAAACTGCAATCACCATTGTTAAATTTAACTAGGTGCAACGGTTAGCTCTAATGGCCATTGGAAATCTGGGTTTTAGTTTGGATAACCGGAAAATTCTGGTTGCTTCTGAGAGCTTAAGGGAGCTCCTAATGCAGTTAACAGCTTCACCCGAACCGCGTGTAAATAAAGCAGCTGCCCGGGCATTGGCTATTCTGGGTATGCCCTTGTTCCTATCTCCCCTCTTCTGCTTATGTTTTTTAAGGCGAAGAAGCTGATGTGGTGTGGTTTTTGTAGGTGAGAATGAAAATCTGCGACGTGCAACAAGAGGGAGAGTGATCCCAAAGCAAGGACTGCGTATACTCGCAATGGACGGTGGTGGCATGAAAGGCTTAGCCACTGTTCAGATGCTTAAAGAAATCGAGAAGGGAACTGGAAAGCGGATACATGAGTTATTCGATCTTATATGTGGGACGTCAACCGGAGGCATGCTTGCCGTTGCTCTTGGTATCATGTCGATGAGCCTTGATCAATGTGAAGAAATCTACAAAAATCTTGGTAAGCTTAGTGGCCATTGTGGCACTCAGGTGAATTCTTTGAGTTAGTTTGGTGACCGTAATGTGCGGGGTTGGTCATCCAGGCAAACTAGTCTTTGCTGAGCCCATTCCGAAGGATAATGAAGCTGCAAGTTGGCGAGAGAGGTTGGATCAACTTTACAAAAGTTCCTCCCAGAATTTTAGAGTTGTTGTTCATGGATCCAAAGTAAGAAAAAGGCAAACTCCTTATAGTTGCTCTGATGTTTTCTCTTCTTCGATCTCAATCCCACAACTTCTTATAATTCGTGTTGTGGTTATAATGTTTTATTATAAAGTAAGTTGTCTTTTCTTAGAGTCCTATTGTTTTCATTCTGTGCCCTACATATATTCCAGTAATCAGTGGGTGCCCTTCTGTGTTGAATGCCTAAAAGTTGTTGCTTGACACTTTCAGCTGGCTGGCTTCAAATCTTTTGTCAATTGGCTTCCTTGAAAGGCTAGACTTTCTGTTTGTCCGTTCTTCTCCAGATATACTTGCTATAATAATGATTGAAAGGCTTGTAAATGCACGCTATAATGTAATAACTTGCAGCACAGTGCAGATCAGTTTGAGAAGTTGTTGAAAGAATTGTGTACTGATGAAGATGGGGATCTCCTTATAGAGTCTGCCGTCAAAAACATTCCAAAGGTGTTTATAGTTGCAACTCTGGTGAGCGTGACACCTGCTCAGCCTTACATTTTCCGTAACTATCAGGTTGGTGTCCCTTATCCCATGAGAATCCTTTCGCTGTTTGCCATGAATAACCTGCAGCTTCCTCCCAAATCATTTTTAGGCTGTGATATTATACTGGGGAAATTGGTGCTTTCTTCCTATAGAAAACACTGTTTATTTACATTGTTTGCTTTTTGTCGGCTTGCAGTACCCTGGTGGAACACCGGAAGTTTCTTTCTCAACTTCAGAAGGTTCTGGTGTCAAATTATCAGGATCTGTGCCTATGGGCACTCAAGAAGGCTACAATCGCTGTGCTTTCATCGGCAGCTGTAAGCACCATGTCTGGCAAGCAATAAGAGCCTCTTCTGCTGCTCCATACTACCTCGATGATTTCTCGGACGGTATTCTTTGCATGACTATTTGGTTCCTAATTACACCCTACTATCTGCAATTGCTGTCCTCGCTCGACGTCGATCTCTTAAAATTTGGACCATGGACAGATATAAATCGTTGGCAAGATGGTGCAATAGTGGCCAATAATCCTGCAATCTTTGCTATTCGGGAAGCACAACAGCTGTGGCCAGACACGAGAATCGATTGCTTGGTGTCTATTGGATGTGGGTCTGTTGCCACAAAGGTCATTCTCTACCTGATTTATCCAGTAGATTACGATTTCCATTTTGGTTACTTTCCATTTCAAATGCCACTGACTGCAAGTCTCTTACTGCTACAGGTCAGGAAGGGCGGTTGGCGTTATCTAGATACTGGACAAGTTTTGATAGAGAGTGCATGCACTGTGGATCGTGTCGAGGAAGCTCTGAGCACTTTACTTCCTATGCTTCCAGAGATGCATTATTTTCGATTCAATCCTGGTAACTCTTTATTGTTTCTTTCTTCAGTAGTTTGTTATGTGCATGCATTGCATCCAATGTGGCAGATATGTTATTCCTTTTTCTTTGGCTCTTTCTTTATGGGGTGTTTCTTCTCGCAGTTGATGAAAGATGTGGAATGGAATTGGACGAAACCGATCCTGCTGTCTGGCTGAAGTTGGAGGCTGCTACCAATGAATACATTCAAAGCAATTCCGAAGCTTTCAAACTGGCTATTAAACGGCTAATGATGCCTTTTCAACATGATGATAAGCTTTCGGACAACATGAAGCCTCATAATTCTAACAAGGCGAAGGTTCCCGAGTCAGGTAGAGCATCCGTGCAATTACTTGCTAAGAAGGTTTTCGAGCCATTACGGGCAGCTCTTGACCCTTAATTTGTTGTTTGCTTTATATTTTCCTTCCCAGAAGTACGTGGACCGTCTTTAGGTTGGAGGCGAAGTGTTCTGCTCGTTGAAGCTTTACACAGTCCTGATACAGGCAGGACAGTTCACCATGTGAATGCGTTGGAGTCATTTTGTGCACAAAGTAGCATAAAGTTGTCTGTGGTACACGGAATTTCAGAAAATGCGAGAACAACGCCTGCAACAGCTTTCCCAACTCCTTTCACGTCTCCTCTCTTCACCGGAAGCTTTCCTTCCAGTCCCCTAATCTATAGTCCCGAGATTAATCACCAAAAGATTGGTAACATTGATTTGATTCCTCCATTGAGCTTGGATGGACAACTAGGAAAAATATCTACCTCTCAACCTAGCTCTCCTTCAAGACCACGGGAGTTGTCATTGCCTGCCCGCACTTTGCTCGAGAAGTTACAAAACTCACCACAGGTGGGGATAGTGCATTTGTCCCTGCAAAGTGACTCTTCAGGCTTAATATTAAGGTATTTCTTCTATCCTCAGCATCATTCATGTTGTTTTAACTGGTAACTTTCTCGAGTTGCGTCTCATTTCTCCTCATTGCTCTAGTTGGCAAAATGATGTATTCGTAGTAGCTGAACCGGGCGAGCATGCTGATAAGTTCATACAGAGTGTCAAAATGAGTCTATTATCAGCAATGGGAAGACATCATAGAAAAGGCATATCATTTCTAACCAGCATGTCAACTGTCGCGGATTTGGTCGCCAGTACACGGCAGTTTCAAGTGGGTTGCATTGTCCACCGTTACATCGGGTGTCAAACTCAAGTAATGTCCTTTCACTGTTGTCTGTGCAATAAATCTGGATCATTGTTATTCAGTTTTAACTTATGGTGGCGTCTTGTTTTTGTTGCCCCTTTCTTAAGGTAATGGAAGATGATCAGGAGATTGGAGCTTATATGTTCCGCCGAACAGTTCCTGCCACTCATTTGACAGCCGATGACATCCGTTGGATGGTATGCTTAATCTTGTTTTACAGTAAACACATCATATGTATCATTTTTGGGTATTTGAGCTTTATTGAGCTTTGGTAATCTTTCTTGTATTTGCATTCCTAGGCTGGAGCTTGGAGGGACAGGATCATAATCTGCACGGGAAGAGTTGGTCCCGGTCCAACATTAATCAAGGCTTTTCTAGATTTGGGTGCAAAGGCCGTTATTTGTTCCACAGCAAAACCGCCGGAACCGCAGCTAACATCATTCAACGGGTCCGGGGACTTCAACATCTTGGAAAACGGAAAGTTCGAGCTTGGCGAGGAAGAGATTGAGGAAGAGGAAGAAATAGAACCTCCGAGCCCGGGGAGTGACTGGGAAGACAGTGACCCGGAAGAAAATGGGAACCATAAAGGCTTCTGGGATAACGAGGAAGCCGAGCTGTCGCAGTTCGTCTGTCAGTTATACGACGCCTTGTTCCAAGAAGGCGCGAGCGTGGACGTCGCTTTGCAGCGCGCACTTGCATCCCATAAAAGGTTGAAGTATTCATGCCATCTACCTAGTTCAAAGTAAAGCGCTTTCTCAAGTGTCTGCTGTGAAGATGGTCATCTACACAATACTTTTACTAATACAACAAAAGCATGAGCAATGAACATGCCGGGAGAAAAAATGTGTAAGAGTCGGTAGATACAGAGAAGCTTTCTGAAGTTGCAGAGTCTTCTAAGGGAAGCATGGTAAGAATTCATCATTCCTCACATCCCCCATTTCCGACATCATTATCATGCTTTTAAGGAGTGGATTAGCTTAATCCACCAGAACTTGTTAAAAGGAGTATTACCATGCTTTAAGTTTAAGGAATGAGACCAAGTTTCTCTTCCTTTTTGAGTACATTCCATATGTATAAAACTTCGGTGACGGGAGGTGGATCAACGAGGCGGAGGTCCAGTTGCGGTGGGCACCCAAGGCATGATAGGCGCTCTCATAAGGAAGGAGATGGAGTACTTCCATGGGATCGGGAATGAATGCATGAGCTTTGGATCCAGAAGGTGGTCAGCACACGGGAATGCCCTCCGTCAAGGCAGATGCAAGAGTTGCTTTTGGATTCTGTTCCACGAATTGGAAGAAGCAGTAGGCCATGGCATTTGCGAGCTAAGCAAGTGCAGTTTCATGCGAGTCGTCAAGCACTGCAGACGAAATAAGGTGCACAATGCTGCTGTGCAGCTATTCAGAGACGAGATAGAGAACCGGGCATGACCACTACACTACTGACTACTCTGCCGGAAGACGGATCTTTCTCCTTGAGGACTCGAGCATTTTGCAAACGACTACCATCGTAGTTTGTTTCAAATCCTTTCATGGAGCTTTCTTCGACGAAAGGAGTAAAGCCGAGACTCCCACTGATTCCAACATAACGAGCAGCATCTGCTTCATACCAGATCTTCCGTAACAAGCAAAATAATATCAGACTATCTACCAAACAATAGAACAAAGAAGAAAACGCTCCACAGGACGATTCACTCACAGAGGCAATCATGCTAACCAAGTACAGTCAAACACATCAGGATCATTTGCATATTCATGACCAGATCAATACTTTATTGAACCAAGGATGTTTAACGAAGTCGAATAATCTATTCAGGGAAGTTCATCGCGAAATGGAGGGTATCCGCTCATGGATACCGACAGAGTCAAATACATGAACGGCTACTTGAACTCTCTCCTGAGGGCAGTAAGGTAAGACCATCACGAACATCTATGTGTTTCGGGCTAACAAGAAATCGTGGCACGAACAGAGGAGCAGACGTGAGAGGGTACTACGCGTGGTCCCTGCTTGATAACTTCGAGTGGGTGTGCGGATACACAGTGAAGTTTGGGCTCCACCATGTCGATGACCAGACCTTGAAGAGAACTCCCAAACACTCGGAGCTTGGTTCAACAGTTCATCACTGGACATAGCATTAGGACGAGCAACTCCCGCAGCAGAAGGTCCTCGGAATAAGGGTCAGGGGCGAACACCGCAAAACCCTGCTCAAGACTATCTTCCGCAGAAACCGAAACCAAAACTATAAATATTTGAACGTGCATACATACAATCAACATGGATAATAAGCTGAAATTAGGGAAAAAGACATTTTAGCTTCCTGGAGTATCCAAAACTACAGAGCAAATCATGTAAATCGATGCATCCGGATGGGCTACAGACATCTCTCCCTCGACAATGGAAAGCATATAGCTCGGGGATGTTCTGGCGAGTCAGGGAGTCAATTGTCCAGCAACCAACTCGACTTCGGGTTCTACTAGGATTATCACCCCAAGATGAGCAGCATGAATCTTCCTGGTTCTGCAGCTGCTGCATCGTTCAACTGAGCACGAAGCGACAAGAAGTGAAGATAACTACAGAAAGGAGACTATAACTATATGAGGCCATCACTGTAGCAACTGGAGTCCAGCGAGTCCGGGGAAAGGAAACGAGAAGAAGCGCCACTTGATGGCTCCGACGTATGCGAGAAGTTCCGGATTTTAAGGTCTGGGATGCGTTGAATGAGGGGCCAATATTTAGGCAGTCTCTTCTCCATCATGGGGCAGCTGATGATCCCTAGCCTCTCGAGCGAGCTCAGGCTTCCGTCGTCTGGCAAGTACTTCATCCTCGGACACTCAGAAATCCACAAGTCTCGAAAGGAGGTGAGGTGGGCTTTGAGTCCGCAACCTACCCTCTCCAACTTCTTCATCTTCTGAAGAACCAGTTTGGCCAGGGACGAAGGGAGCAGTTGACTCCAGGCCATGGGAGATGGCGGGAAACACTCCATCTCATCAACGCATTCCATTTTTCCACATAATCTCAACTCCTGTAAGGCGGTGAGTCCGCGTAGTCCCCAGTCCTCAATTGGTTGATTCAGATTCCGGCATACCCTTACCGTAAGGACTTCCAGGTTCGGAGGCAAACCTCCGCTCGTTAATCCCATGATGCCATCACAGAAAGTAATAGATAGTGTTTTGAGGCACTTGAGGCTATGCATATCATGAGGCAGGGACTTCACCTTTGGACAACGCTTAAGCACAAAACTCGACAAGTTGCAGGGGAGTGCAGGGAAGCAGTCGATCTCTAATGATGGGAGACGCTTGACAACAAGCTCGGAAAGGGCGGACAGATGTTGCAAGCTTTCCGGCAAAGTTGTCACTCTTTTGCAGTTGCGAATTTCGAGCACACGTAGGGATCGACAGAGGTGAGTACCTTCAGCTGGTAGACCCGTAATCGACACGAGCCCCTCGAGCTTTTTTAGGTAAAGCTCCTCGAGAGATTCGGGAAGCATGCTGCAAGTGAGCTGTGGCGGGAGACTCGGACAGCTGCGAAGTGTCAGTTCTCTCAATGCAGGAGGGAGCTCTGAACTGGGGAAAGAAGAGAGCGTCCCGCAATCAACAACGCTGGTTTCATTCGGAGAATTGAGTACGGAAACTTGTTTCCTGCCTTCCTCGCCTCTGAAGGACTTGAGCTGAGGACAATGCCTAATTCTCATCTCTTTGAGCACGACCCAAGAGGCCGAGAACCTCTCGTCGAAGTGAACCAGTTCCGAAACCTTGCGAATGTTCATCTTGGTCATCGAAGTAAGGTCAGTCAAACAATTCAACAGTCCTTCATTGCAACCATCAATATCAATCTCGACTAGAGATGGAAGGCTAAGAGCTGGGCATTCGGTCAGATTGGGACACTTCTTCACCTTTAGTTCGCGAAGATGAGGGAATGGCTTGTTCTCCTCGTGATATCCATAGGAAGACCATTTCCCCCAAGCTCCCATGTTCTCGAACCACAGTGTCTTCAATGATTGAAATGGTCTTTCGGTCCCGTAAAACTCCTCGCCTACCGAAGAGACCGCCTCGAGATCTCTAATCACCAAGCTTTCCAGAGAGGGAAGTCTTCCAAAGGTCGGAAGCGAGAGTACACTCTTGCATCCCTTCAAAGTTATGCTCACGACGTTATTCATACATGTATCGCCAAACCAGGATGCGAATCTTTTGCCTCCGTAGCCCTGTATAGTGAGGGACTCGACCTTTTTCGGAGGTTGCAGATGCTCGAGTACCGTTAATTGGTGGTTGTTTCTTCTTGAAGTTCCAGGACTTGACCCCCAATCATAGCTTAACTCGAGAAGTGCCTCTTTTTCACGTAGATTGGCAATCCTCGCATCTTCGACGTCATCTACAGCCTGCAAATTACGAAGGTGCAGCTCCCTTTGAAGGTATTTGAGTGGTCCCAAGTTCTTCAACTCCAAGCCAACTCCGTTTCCCACGATAAAGTCGGTTAGTATCTCGAGATTCTTCAGCTCTCCAATACGCGGCGGCATTTCCGTTAATTCTTCCGTGCCTCTTATGTCGAGGTGGAGAAGCTTAGTCAACTTATGGATATTCCTCGGCAACTCCTTAAGTTGTCTACACCATTGAAGCAGCAAAGATTGCAACTCGACCAAGTCACAAATTGATTCCGGCAGTACTTCAATAAACGTGTGAGTTAAATCGATGGAGCGGAGAAGCTTCAACTCTCCAATCTGATCCGGCACCTTGTCGATACTCAAGCATCGCAGGGACAACATCCTCAGGTTCTTCTGATCCATTATTAAGCCATGAAGTACTTCCTGGGGGACAATGATGTACGAGACGAGGAACCTGCTTCTTGACGTCGGAGAAAGAATGAATGTTCTTAGCTTGTTCATCGAGCGATACACGTCGAATCTACTCGGGAGAAATGTTTCAAACTGTTGTGAAACCATCATTGAATGACGAGCTTTGCCGAGCAATCCTTCTCGGAAGGATCCTCCTCTATACTCCTCCGGGCTGAAGTATACGCCGACCATAATTAGTTTGGCGAGATCGTTGAAGAGATCGTGCATTGAATAACTGGTCTTCTCATCCTTCGCTTTTTCGATTAGAGACACGGCTTCCAAATGACGGAGATTTTCCATCCCTGCGTCTCGGTATGTTTTCCTGGTCCCCTTGTGCAGCAAACCCTGTGTGATCCAAACTTGAATCGCCTCATCCTGGTCGAATATGTAATCCTTCGGGAATAAAGCGAAAGCGGCGAAACATCTCTTCAAGTGAAGGGGAAGATGGACGTAGCTCAACTTCAAAGCAGCGGGAATCGTTCCCGATCCGTCCTCATTGTTCCAAATGCTGTCTGCCAACACTCTTTTCCATATATCATCATCCCTTTCCAAAGAACAAAGCAGCCGTCCGATTGCCTTAATTGAAAGAGGCAGCCCCATACACTTTTCAACTAATTGAACGGCAACGTCCTGAAGTTGAGGATGGCGTTCGAAGTTTTCCTCGCCAATGGTGTGATAGGCGAGTAAACACAAACTCTCCTCTGGCGACAGCAGGTCTAGCCGCCTTGGATCATGGTCTCCGACCATTTTAGCCACCTGGAGGTTTCTTGTAGTGAGGAGTACTTTGCTACCTTTACTCCCGTAATACAAAGGTTTAAGCAGAGACTCGAGCTCGTCGTACTTATCATTCCACACATCATCCAACACAATGAAGAACTTCTTACCGGACACTTTCTCCTTGAGCAAGTTGTGAAGCTTATTCAGATCGTTCTCCATGCCGGACGACGCTACTTGGTCCAGGATCCTCTTCGTGATGGAGACCCTGTCAAAGACGTCGGAAACACAAACCCAGGCTTTGACCGGAAAAGACTCGTCGTTCAAGGACTCATGACTATACAGCTGTTGCGCCAGGGTAGTTTTACCAAGTCCGCCCATTCCCACAATTGAAACGACATCAAAGGGTCGGGTGGAGTTGTCGGTCGTTTCGGATCCAATCAATCGAGCAAGCAGCTCCTCCATTTGCTTCTCCCTGCCGACAAACTTGGGCTCCGGCAGGGAAGTGGTGAATCTGGCAGATCTGGCTGGAGTGGACGACACGCTCCTTTGATTCTGGACTAACCCGAGAACGGGTATGTAGCTGAAGACTTCCTCCAACCTTCCGTCAACCTCCTCGATGCCATTCGCCATACCATATTCGGAGATCAGGGTGCGAGGGTCGATCCTACCGCAGCAAGCAATCAGACAGGTAGGAAGTTTAGACGACCGTGACATGGCCTGCACCTTAGACGCGTTCCGCTTTGCATCGACAGAGAACTCGCAGAGCAGATCTTCCATGTCATATGCAACATCCCTGAGCTCAGAGAGCCAATGGTCAATGGCAGGGTCGCCATTCATCTGCTTTTCCTCGGCCGAATCCATCACGGCTTGGATCATCCGCAGCTTCCTTCCCCACGACTCAAGCTTGTCGGAGATGCCGCTGATCCGGGCATATTGGGCCAGGAGCGGTGAGCTGATCAGATTGAGGATAGGGGAAACGATATCCATTCTCTCTTCGGTGATTCCTCCTCCTCCTTCTTCTTGTGCTTTGCTTTAGAGTAAAACTCGTCGGCTATACTTAATATAATGAATACCCATAATCCACTTGTTATTCTAAATTACCAACACTTTTGGAACTCAAATGAAACAATCTATTGTCGAAAGAAAATTTGAAATTTACACGACCTAAGTCGTCTTTACAAAATATCACATTATCCGCATTATTGTTCGAACAAAGTCTGCGTAAAATCGTTGTTTCAAAATACGATTTTACTAGCATTAATCTAACTACATGTATGTTTTTTGAAAATACGACAATTTCTACCCGTGAAAGTTGTTTCGCTACGGTCATATTTTTTGCTCCATCTTCATCAAACAAATTCGTTTAAGGTCAGCTAAAGCCGCCGGAGTTTTGGCCTGAGAATAGTTTGTAGTTTTTTTCCTAACTAATTCGAACTCGACCGGTGAGAGTCTTGTAATAAGAAAGAGAAAGAAAATTCAAACTCTCTGTCAATCCGACAACCCATGTTGATAATGTTTTCCTTTCTTAGTTCTTGTCACTTTGTTCATATTATTTTATTATATTCATGGATACCAGCGATGAGTCCGCCGGTTGTTTTAGGAAAAGAACGAACTTTTTAGTGATGGGTCCCCTCCGGCCACTTGCGAAGGTGGCCAAGTTGATGATGTCCTAATTTTTATTATTATTTAATTTTGAGGTGATAACTTTCGGCTATTATTGATATAGTCTGAAGAATTGTCGGCCACGGGATTTGAACACGTTGAATATATTTGGGATAAATATAAGAGGATTCGGAGACGTCGTGTCGCCGAAAAATTTCGTGTTCAGGACTCCCGTGAGTTATAATATATTATCACCGAATAATGTTAACATTAGCAACTATCCGAACATGTGTACTTTTTTTATACATATCATTATACTATTTAGACATGTCTATTAACTTTTTTACTAGGTTCGAAATCATGAGAGTCTTAAACATGAAATTTTATCGTATAATATTCACTATCATAACGAGTGAAATATTTTTTAAATTTGATATGAAGCAGATATTTTCTGTCACAAAACTAATATCAAACTATCTACCTAACGATACAACAAAGAAGAATACGTGCCACAGGACGATTCACACGAGAGGCAATCAAGCTTAATCTAACTAAAAGACGACATGTATGTTTTTTGAAAATACGGCTACTTCTACCCGTGAAAGTTGTTTCACTACGGTCATATGTCTTGCTCCATCTTTATCAAATAAATTCGTGGAAGGTCAGGTAAAGCCGCCGGAGTTTTTGCCAAAAAATAGTTTGTAATTTCGGGGAAAGGGGAATGCTTTCATTTTTGTTCACCTAATTTTCGGAAATTCGTTTCGACTAATTCGAATTCGACCCGGATAAGACATCAAGTGGCTCAATCCAAGAAAGAGATCTGACTATGATGAGTAAGTCTTTTAACGGAAAAGAGAATTCAAACTACCGATCGGATCAACTCGGTTGATAAAGTTCCCTTTTTCTTATTTGTCACTTTGTTCGTATTATTTTATATTCATGGATACCAGCGATGAGTCCGACCGTTGTTTTAGGAAAAGAACGACTTTAGAGTCACGGGTCCCCTCCGGCCACTTGCGAAGGTGGCTAAGTTGATGATGTCTAATTTTCTTTTATTATTTAATTTTGAGGAGATACTGTTTCGGCTGTTATTGATATAGTCCCGACGTCGGCCATGGGATTTGAACACGTTGAATATATTTGGGATGAATATAAGAGGGTTCGGAGATGTAGTCGCCGGTAACTGTGAAAACAATAAAAAGATTAATTGGATGCTGGCAGAGATGTCGCGATGAAGTAGTGATCATATAATATTGGTAACTATTCATATATGTGTGTTTTTTTTTTTCTTACGTGTCGTTTTATTGTTCAGACATGTCTACCTGCTTTCATACTATGTCCGAATTCACGAGAGTTTCGGACACGAGATTTTAGCATACAATATTCACTGTCACAACGAGTGAAATATTTTTTAAATTAACCTTCAAATGGAACACGCCTTCTCCCACATTCACGTGTTTGAGTTTGTACAAGTTTCTAGTACGAAAAAAAAACGTGAGAACAACGGCAGAAGTTACAACAGAAGCTGTAGGAGTGATACTAGAATCTATCACCGAAGCAGGAAGAAGCTCTAACAGCGGACACCCTGTGACGCGTAACTCTTCGAGTGAGTCCGGGAGTCCTTCGACCGGCAACCGTCTCATCCTCCCACAACCGTAAATATAGTGTGTTTGAAGGGAGGTGAGGCGGGTGCTGAGTCTGCGGCCCACCCTCTCCAGCTTCTTCATGTTGCGGATCGACAATGTGACAAGGGGTGGTGGGAGGATACTGCGATAGGCATCTCCGTCTCCATTGGGAGGAGTTGGAAAGCACTCCATCTCATCCAAGCATCCCGTTCCTCCGTCCATCTTCAATTCTCGTGAAGTGGTGAGCCTGTTCGAGCCCCACTCCTCAAATGGTTGATTCAGCTCCCTGCAATTCTCGATGCTAAGCACTTCCAGATTCCGAGGAAGACCTCCTCTGGGCAAGCTCGTGATGCTGATGTACATAATGTCTAATATTTTGAGGGATGTGTTGGTGCATGTAGAAGCCCTCGGTAGTGTGTTGAAACGGATCCGGTCGTCGATCAGAAGTTAACGAGAAATAAAGGTGACAAAGAATTTACGAGGTTCGGTCAATCGACCTACGTCCATGGGCGGAGAAGAAGATTTCACTATATTCAATGGAGTACAAACTTTAGGTTGGGACCTTCTCTAACCCCTTCGACCTACCCGAGTACAAGATCTCGCTTTCCCGGTAAGAAATAAACCTGAAGTGTTTCCCGTGTTTCCAAAACACACACCCTTTCTTTACCGCCACACTCTTTGCAGTCGTGTATCCCTCTTATATGCTCTCAGGATTTGCTCTATCTCATTGCTTCCATTCGCTTCGTATACCGATACCTATTTATAGAATAAATGATCCCACGTATATCGAAAACCTAGTAGCTAAATGTATTTGTTATATAATCAAATATCATCAAATATATTTCGCTCAAGAGATATATTCTCTCACATTCCGTATATTTCACGAGTGAATATAATATACTCCAAATCGTAATATATCTGACTTCGTGCCACAAAATCCTAACAGTATGTGAGGTTATGCATGTCTTGAGGTAAAGACGTCACTCTCGGGCACCCATCGAGCTTGAAACTCGACATGTTGCAGGGAAGAGAGGAAGGGGTCGATCTCTAATCCTCTGCATTCATCTATCTCGAGCCATATCAGATACGGAGGCAAACCTCCTCTCGGTAAGCTCGTGATGTTGTCGTAGTAACCAATGACTAACCGTTTCATGGATATGTGGCTTAGCATGTCCTGAGGCAAGGACTTCACCTTTGGACATGTCTTTAAGTGTAAAACTCGACAAGTTACAAGGGAGAGAAGGAAAGCAGTCGACTTCTAATGCTTCGCAATTCCAGATAGTAAGCTCGGAAAGGGTGGAGAGATGCTGCAAGCTGTCCAGCAAAGTGATGATACTTCCGCAGCTATGAATGGTTAGTACACGCAGAGATCGGGAGAGGTGAGTACCTAAAGCAAACTCTGGAATCGATGCAAGTTCTTCGAGATGCTCTAGGATAAGCTCCTCGCGAGATTCCGGAAGTCTGCTGCTAATGAGCTGGGACGTTAGCAGGCTCAGACACCTGGATAGTTTCACTTTTCTCAACGCTGGAGGCAGCCCCGCGTTCGAGGAGGAAGAGAGATTCTCGTAATATTCACGTTCAGCTCGTTCAGATATGTGAATCCGGATAAATCATCCTGCAGCGTCTCCAGATCTCCACAGCGACTTATTTCTAGATACTTCAGCTTAGGCGGCATATGTTTACAACCTTCCTCGCCCATGAAAGACTTAAGTCGAGGGCAACGCTCAATCCTCATATCTTCCAGTGCAATTCAAGAGGTCGAGGACATCTTGTCAAAGTGAACGAGTTATGGGATGCTTCGAATGTTCATCTTGGTCAGAGAAGTAAGATTAGCCAGACGTTTTAGTAATCCGTCGCTGCAATCACCGATATCAATCTCAATGAGGGATGGAAGGCTAAGCGTGAACTCCAGAATCAGCTGGGGACAAAATTGTGGAGATAGTTCGCGGAGACGAGGGAATGGCTAGTTGTCCTCGTTGTCTCCATGGGATGACCACTTCTCCCAGTATCCCATGTTCCCAAACTGAAGACCCTTCAACGACCGAAATGGCTTCTTTGTCCCAAAAAACTCGATGCCAATCGAAGAGACTCCTTTAAGACCGTAGATTTCCAAACTTTCCAGCGACGCGAGTTGTCCGAAAGGCGGCAGCGGATCAGCAATACGTCAGACTTATACTCAACATTATTCAAGCATGAATTATCAAACCAGGTCGGGAACTTTTTGCCTTTGTAGAGATGAATAGCCAGGGATTCGATCTTTCCCGAAGGTTTCATATGATCGAGGAGCTTGAATTGAAGGTCATCACTCATTGAAGTTTCTGAAACAGAATGAAAATCGAACGTAAGACCATCTACTGTTCCCTTCTCGCATAGATTGGCAATCCTTACATCTTCGATGTCCTCTACATCGAGCAATTACAAGTCCCCCTGAAGGCATTTGAGTGGTCCCAATTGTCTCAACTCCTGACTGGCTTCTTTTTCCATGATAAACTTGTCGAGTATCTCAAGATCGGTTAGTTCGCCGATACGCAGCGGTATCTCCTTCAGTCAGAGTTTCAAAATGAGTCTATTATCAGCAATGGGAAGACATCATAGGAAAGGCATATCATTTCTAACTAGCATGTCAACTGTCGCTGATTTGGTCGCCAGTTCACGACAGTTTCAAGTGGGTTGCATTGTCCGCCGTTACATCGGGTGTCAAACTCAAGTAATGTTCTTTCTCTGTTGTCTGTGCAATAAATCTGGATCATTGTTATTCAGTTTTAACTTATGACAGCGTCTCATTTTTGTTGCCCCTTTCTTAAGGTAGTGGAAGATGATCAGGAGATTGGTGCTTATATGTTCCACGGAACAGTTCCTGCCGCTCATTTGACAGCCGATGACGTCCGTTGGATGGTACGTATACTCCTGAAAACACATCATATTTTCATTTTTGGGTACTTTAACTCATTGAACAGTGATAATCTTTCTTGTATTTGCATTCCTAGGCTGGAGCTCGGAGGGACAGGATCATAATCTGCACGGGGTGATTTGGTCCGGGTCCGATATTAATCAAGGCTTTTCTAGATTCGGGTGCAAAGGCCGTAATTTGCTCCACGGCAAATCCCCCGGAAGCGCAGCTAACATCAATCCATGGGTCCAGGGACTTCAACTTTTTGGAAAACGGCAAGTTTGAGATTGGCGAGGAAGAGATTGAGGAAGAGGAAAAGGAAGAAATACAACCTCTGAGGCCGAGGAGTGAATGGGAAGACAGTGACCCGGAAGAAAACAGGAACCGTAAAGGCTTCTGGGACAACGAGGAAGCCGAGCTGTCGCAGTTCGTCTGTCAATTATACGACTACTTGTTCCAAGAAGGCGGGGGAGTGTGGACGTCGCCTGGCAGCGCGCACTTGCATCCCATAAAAGGTTGAAGTATTCATGCCATCTACCCAGTTCAAAGTAAAGCGCTTTCTCAAGTGTCTGCTGGGGAGATGGTCATCTACACAACATTTTTACTAATACTACAAAAGCATAAGCAATGAACGTGCCAGGGCAAGAGTCAGTAGATACAGAGTACTTTCATTAACGAGAAGAGGAATTACTTGAGAAGTTTTTCTGGAGATGCAGTGTCTTCCAAGGGAAGCATAGTAAGAATTCATCATTCCCCACATTGCCCAATTCCGACATCATTATCATACTTTAAAGGAGAGGATTAGCTTAATCCACCAAAACTTGTTAAAGAGTAAGCTATGCTTCAAGTAATGAGACCAGGTTTCTCTTCCTTTTTGAGTCCACTCCATACGTATAAGACTTCAACGAACGCAAATCTGAGTAAAATAGGGTTGCAGATGGATCCACGCAGCGGCGGTCTGGTGGTAGGCACCCAAGGCACGATAGGCGCTCTCATAAGGAAGGAGATGAAGTACTTCCATGGGATCAGGAATGGATGCCTGAGCTTTGGATCCAGAAGGTGGTCGGTTGTTGCTTTTGGATTCTGTTCCACAAGCAAGTGCAGTTTCATGTGAGTCGCCGAGCACTGCAGACGACACAAGGTGCACAACGCTGCTGTGCAGCAGTGCAGAGACGAGAAAGAGAACCGGGCATGACCACTACATATGGCGGAAGACGGATCTTTCTCCTTGAGGACTGGAGCATTTTGCAGACTACTACCATCGCAGTTTGTTTTAAATCCTTTCATGGACCTTTTTTCAACGAAAGGAGTAGAGCCTGTCTCTTATACACATCTAGATGTGTATAAGAGACAGGTTCAGAGACGAGAGAGAGAACCGGGCATGACCACTACACTATGGCGAAAGACGGATCTTTCTCCTTGAGGACTGGAGCATTTTGCAGACTACTACCATCGCAGTTTGTTTTAAATCCTTTCATGGAGCTTTTCTTCAACAAAAGGAGTAGAGCTGAGAGTTAACATTCTCCCACTGATTCCAACAAAAGGAGCAGCATCTGCTTCATATCAGATTTTCTGTCACAAAACTAGTATCAGACTATCTACCTAACAATACAACAAAGAAGAATACGTGCCACAGGACGATTCACTGGAGAGGCAATCAAGCTTAACCAAGTAAAGGAAAACACATCAGGAGCATTTGCATATTCATGACCAGATCAGTACTTTATTTAACCAAGGATGTTTGAAGAAGTCTAATCCTATTCAGGTTCAGGGAAGTTCATCGCACCAACTTTACTACTAAAACTTCCAAAACGTCACTTGGATTGTAGGCTTGTACCCACACGCCAACGACGGCTAGAGAAGGTCCCGACTTTATTGAACAAAGCTCCTACATGACATATAAATTCTGGTCCCTGTCCCTCAACCTCAGCCCTCATCCAGCAGTTTGCTCCTACAAATGTAAGCATAGAAGAGATCTCATACAAAGCCGGAAGGACTTTCAGGAAACGAATTCCTTTCTCCTCTGTCTCCTAGCTACGTAACACCTTCTCAGCTAGCCGTGTCTCTTTAGTACCAGCCTGAAGGAGAAACACCATGAATAAAGCAAAAACCAATACCCCTACCCGTTCCAGAAAAAAAAGCTTCCTCAGCTCCTACGGCACATTGATCGACCATTTGACTAAGGAGAACAGAGATACTGCCTCATTGAGGAAAAGCAGCTTCAACTTCTTCCCAAAGCCCCACCTTTCCGGGGAACTTTTCTTTCACTTGTGCAGTCAGCTCCTTCGCTTCCTCGAACATGTTTCTTCCGACAAGCCCCATAACCAGCGACTTCATCGTTCCAAAATTCGGAACCCAACCTTTTCCCATACTCTCCTTACAATAATTCAGGGCGCTTCTGAACTGTCCGCCTTTACACAGAAAATAAATCAAGTTAAAGTAACACTCACTGTCAGGCTGACAACCCCTATCCACCATTTTCTTGAACAACTCCTTTGCCTCCTTGTACTTCTCTTCCTTACAGAACCCGTGAATCAGGTTACGATACGTATCTGAATTAGGCTTGATGCCTCTCTCCATCATACCATCCATCAAAGCCATCGCCTCCTCTGACCTTCTCATCTTACACAGCCCTTGTATCCTCACATTATACACTCCGACCCCTTGCTTAACCCCGTACTTCTCCTTCATCAAGTTAACCAACTTCCCCACATCTTCGAGCTTCTCCTCTCTGTAGAAACCCACCAATGCATTCCCAAATGTGGTCGCGTCAGGCCTAATCCCTTTCCTATCCATCTCAGCCAAAATCGACCAGACCGAATTAATAGACCCGGATTCTGCAAACCCCTTAATAACCGTATTGTAACTAAGCAAATCCGGCTCCACCCCGTACATCCGAGGAAAATCCAGGAACACCCTCTTCATCTCGTTAAACTCCTTCGACACGATGCAAGCAAACAGCAACGCATTGAACGACCTAACGCTCCTACCGACACCCAAGTCGTCCACCCGCTTATACATCTCGATAGCATCATTGATCATATTAGCCTGGCCGTAGAGCACGATCGCGTGGGAGACGAACCTCTCATTCCTCAAGTCCGGCCGCGAGGTCACCAGCTCGTCAATGTACTCCCTGATCAAGCTGAAGTGATTGGCCTTGGAGAGGTTGGTAACAGCGACGGAGAAGGCGATGCGGTCGAGGTGATGTTCTGGGGTCAGCGACGCAGCGCGGCATATGTCGAGGATTCGGCCGGGGTTGGTCTCGGACTTGAGGAGGGAGAGGGCGGAGCGGGTCTTCTGTGAGGAAGTGAGGACGGCGTTGGGCGAGTCGGGGGAAAGTATCGCAGCCGCGGAGGAGGAGGATGAGAAGTGGCGGCGGATCGAGGGCGGGATGCGACGGAGCGCCGACATTTCGTTGCAGTCAGGGTTTTGCTAGGGTTTGGCCTGATCGCGAAGTTGAAGAAGGGAACGGGTAAGGGACTGATCGTGTGAGGGAAGGCGTAGGGAATGGTGGTCGACTCTGAACTTTAAATGGTTGGATCTTGGGGATGGGTAGGAAGGGGGGAGAATGAACGGTGGGATTGAAAGTAAAAAGTTAAAATAGGATTAAAAGGGGTGGAGAGCCGTGTAGAGGATCGGGGGTTTGAACCCGACGTGAATCGAACACGCAACCTTCTGATCTGGAGTCAGACGCGCTACCATTGCGCCACGGATCCTCAGGTGTTGTTACACTAACTAATTTAATACAAAATAAAGGCATATAGCCAACCCAAATGCTCTCAAAGATCACTTTCGAAATATTTGACACGATTGCTCACAAGGATTCGGATGTAGTTGGCAATAAAAAATAAAATGAATTAAATTAAATTAGTCAAACAATATTAAATAATGTCTTACAATATAACTGAAAAGCTTACAACAATAAAAATAAATAAAAGTTGCTGGTGCGGATGGTGGTGACGCAGTAGACTTGTTGTTGGTGCCATAGCCACTTACGGACTTAAGTGGTAGAAATCGGCTTTTGGAGGGATGGCGGACGGAGTATGGTTGAAGGTAGTGATAGATATGGATGTCGGACGGTGGAACGAAGGTGAAGCTTTGGTGTCGAGGCTACGATTACTCACCAAGACGATGGAGTGGAGATGGAGATTGGCTGTCAGGGTTACGGTTGCTCGCCCCAACGATGAAGTAATGGCGGAGATTGGTTACCAGAGCTACGGTTGCTCAGTCTGATGGTGGAAGTGAAGACCAAGAACCCTTACGATCTGGTATGTGAAGACGAAGAACCCTTACGATATGATAACAAACTTAATAGTTTCTCTTTCTTATCTTAAATCAGATAACTAGGAACGTGTCCCCAGATTTTCTCCACCTGAAATCTTTTCAGATCATAGGAATGTTGTCTCATAACCTTTTTCCCAAAAATCTCGAAGTCAAAATTTTTTCTGATCTTCGTTAACTTAGCAGTATTTCCCTCTTCGCAGACTTATATGCCATATGCTTAGTACGGGCTTGTTTTCCCCATTCTTACTTTGATGGGCTATATTAAAATAAGTTTATGCACGGGCCATAACTAAATTAGGCCCAAAATTTTGGACATGCCAACATATGGCCTTACGAAGATACTTCTATTTGTATTATAATCTCCAAAGAGGATTTCAGTTCTCCTTACCGGCGCGTTTGGAACCCAGTTCAGGGCGAATAATCTAATGGAATGTAAACTGCGATTCCATTTCGGCCGTTTTAAACTAATCGAACGGTGAATACCACGAAAATAGAGCGAAAACCATTCCATAGCTTAAAAGTGGTCAAGGATAAAAATGAACTATCCACGGACAATTATAATAATAATTGACTTATGCCGGGTGGAAAGGTAATGAAACTTTTTCACTGTTCAAGATTTTACTCAGTTATACTCGACGAAAGTGGGACTCGACCTACCAATTATGGTGGTAGTGGTATTATTTGGAAAAAGTAAAAGATTAGTTGGAATAGGATGGTCATGGCGGCAGCTACAAAGGTTACCAAAGTGGCGCTAATTCTATTTTGAAAGGAAAATGTTTGCAAAAGGACGTGGGAAAGGGGGAATGGGCCGACCATGATGTAATAAGAAAGCGCCGTCCTTTTTTGGATTTGGACACCAGACAACACGCACATCACACGACTGCCGATTTATAATTTTTTTAATGACCAACCTAACCAATTATATTTAAATTTAAATATTTTTTCATCAAAGAAGCTGTCAAGGAGACCTCGCTGTAACAATAGCGGCGAATGAGGAATGAAGAACAAAGATTAGGATGACAAGAAACTCCGCGGCTTTTACTTAATGCCTTGTTTGGTTTGTGGTAAAAAAAAAATACAACACTAAGGAACCTCTTTATTTTATTTATTACAAAAAAAATTACATATTTATTTATTTTTACTTTAATATGCAAGGAAGTTATTATTTCACACGATAACAATTACGGAACTGTTCAAGTGGGAAGAAATTTAGATTTACTAATAGTTTGAATTTACATAAAAATGTCTTGTGTTTAAACCACATGCAACTACCTATTCAGATAAACTCACATAACATTATAATTACGTATTTTACCCGAATTGAATCCAAATTAATCAGAAAGAAAAAAAATAACACTTATTGTTTAATTATTTTACGGCATGCATTACTAGAAGCAGGTAAAAAAAATACATACATTTTTTACAAACCAAACGGAACATTTAAAAGAGAGAATATTCTTACAGCATATCTTTGCTCGCACCACGTGGCCATCAGCACTCCCCAATCAAGACAAACCACAGGTGGCGAAGTCTTATTGGTCGGTCACTCACCGGCATACTCACTGTAGCCTTTTCCTACGCTCCCTTTTTGGTCTCCATCTCCTTCGGGGGCTTGTCCCTTTACTCTGTTAATCACTCCCTTCGAGGCCAAATCTCTTAGCTTTCGATGCTTCTTCCCACCACTCCCACCACTCCTTCCCCAACGACGTCGTTTTACTAGCCGGGACGTACCCTAGCGGCTGCTGTACCCCCGCCGGAATGCGGCGGTTCCCGGCGTCACTGGTGGCGGGGAGTTGGTGGGACGACATCAACGACTCTACCGAGTTCCAGGACGGCATCTTCTTCTTCCTCTGCGGCGCCTACGCAGTCGTCGCCTCCGTTGCCCTGGTTAGTCAGCCAGTTCGATCAGTTTCGGTGGAGTTGGATCGCTGCTGATTTGGATTGGTTTGGACTGGATTGGTTTGGTTGCAGATCCAGTTGATACGGATCGAGTTGAGAGTGCCGGAGTACGGATGGACTACTCAGAAGGTCTTCCATCTCATGAACTTCATTGTGAACGGAGGTGAGTTATATGCGATCTATGGACCGGTTGGATGGGGATTTGGTGCTAGGTTTTAACTTTTTGTGTGCGGATTCTGCAGTTCGGGCTGTCGTGTTTGGGTTTCACCACGAGGTCTTCGCTTTGCAGCCCAAGGTTTGCCTTTTCTGTGTCTCTCTGGTTCAATTTTGTGGAATTTAGCGATATTGTTTGTTGGTAATAGGTCGCCTCATTTTACAGTATGCTATGCCAAGTCCAGTGGGTAATTGGCAATCCTGCTGGACTTAGTAATATCTTCTTGAGTTCTGAGTGTAATTTGTGTTGTTTTCTTCTTCTTCTAGGTTATAATGTTAGTGCTGTTAGATCTCCCCGGCCTCCTGTTCTTCTCTACTTACACCCTGCTCGTTCTTTTTTGGGCCGAGATATATCACCAAGTAAGCCCCTTATGCCCTGTGATTCTTTTTATTCACGTCAATTGCTGTTGGTTTCTCACCTCTATTTCTAATCCCATGGTCTTTGTTTTCGAGCAGGCCAGGAGCTTGCCGACGGATAAGCTTAAGATATTCTATATGTCAATTAATGGCGCAATCTACGTTATTCAGGTAGACTGGTTAGATAAACCTGCTTCCTTTTATCCAACTGATGTTTCAAAACATTCCCCATTACATTAACATAACAATGAGTTTTTACTTTCACATAAGAATAACACTGTCACGCGACTCAGTTGGTAGACCCTGTTCATGGAGTGAGTTGGCCATTGAATTAAAAAGAACATTGCGCCAATTCCATTAGTGAGTGTTTAAAGCATTTAAGAAGATAAATAATTATATTTTCTGCTCAAAGAGATGCAGTGCAGTTGTTCATTTTCCTTCTCTTGAGCCACTCTGTTTTCTATAGTATCACTGCAAGAGTGGGCATCACTAATAAAATTAATGACAAGAAAGGAGCCAAGAGTACATTTATAATTCAAACTCATACGGTGGATTTAAGAGTACACACGTGATCATTTTCTTCTGAGCTACACATTGCCTTCTTACGTGTTTTCCTCGACACCTCCTATAATCTTACAATGTTTCTTTATCAGATATGCATTTGGATATACCTGTGGATAGATGACAATAGCGTGGTGGAATTTATTGGGAAGATCTTTATTGCAGGTCATGCTTGCTTTATAGCATGATTCTATGAAGAATTTTTTTTTCTAATCTCCTTAGGGTTTTATTTGTCTTCTGCTGATACGGAAGTTCTTTTATTGCAGTGATCTCTATTATTGCCGCGTTAGGTTTTTTACTTTATGGAGGAAGGTAATTTTCTGGTTATAGGAGCTAAGACAATAGTCTTTCTGTTTTTTCAATGTCCTCTATTTCTCTGTCTAGTTATCTGGTTGCATGATTTGAAGTAAATTTTCACCAATCATAGTAAATGAAACAGGCTGTTTATGATGCTGAGACGCTTCCCTATTGAATCTAAAGGAAGAAGGAAAAAGCTACACGAGGTATTTTTTTGGGGTTCTATAGTTTTCTGTCGGACTGTTTTATCTGCTAGTCATGTCTTGGATCCTTGGTTACAAGAAAAGCTTATTATCTCAGATATGGCATCCATAAGGAAAAGGTGCACGAATGCATACATGGAAATTTTCCCTTTTAATTAAAACTAAAATGCTTCATTTTGCATAATCGGCTGTTTAGATGGTGGATTTTTGTAGTTTTGCTGAGTTTTGAGTCTCATTAATCTAATTAACAAATTGACAGATGTGATGTATTGCTCGCTCAATCTCATTGGTATTTAGAACTGTAAGTTTCCCGTAGTAGGCGAACATATTTCTCTAGCTTATTGATAGAGTGATGCCTTTCACGCAGGTGGGATCTGTTACAGCCATATGCTTCACCTGCTTTATCATCAGATGTATTGTGGTAAGTTTAAGTGAGAAAATTCTACATCACAAGTAGCTCTGATGATCATTTCAAGATCTCTGGTTAAACACCTAAAATAGCATTAGCAAATGCTGAATTGCATATGGTTTGTAATTTGGGGGGGGAGGAGAAGGGAATTTGGCAATCTCCTTGCTGTAATGTGTCTAGTCCTGAAGAACTCGCGAATTAGCTCCTTTAAGTTTGAAAGTCCTGATTGCTTCTGTTACTTCTCAATTTGCAGGTACTTTTGTCTGCTTTTGATTCAGATGCATCTCTTGATGTTTTGGACCATCCAATACTCAACTTAATATACTACATGGTATTATCCTAGCTTAGGTCTTCTTGTGTGCCCAATCTTCTCTGGACCTCTTCCATCTGTTGCTTGACATCGTGATCTCCATCCATGCATAACAGCTAGTCGAGATCCTGCCTTCTGCTTTAGTTCTCTATATCCTACGCAAGCTGCCGCCCAAGAGGATATCTGCACAATATCACCCAATCCGATAGTCTAAGCAGACAATCATCCCTGGAAACGAAATTTCCTCCTGGCAGATTCTTGCAGCCAAGCAGCTGCACATGAGTGATTCTTCCAACCGAAGAGAGCCACCAGGTTGATGCCATACAACAGCAAAGGCTGGGGGAGCCAACTGCTCACTCATTCTGTCTCCTAGGTTGAGCGTGCTCATGTGGGGAGAATCCCAGTGTTTGGTTTGTTCGCAGGTTATGAGACTAAACTCATTGGTTCCTTTGTCTTCGTGTAGGCATCCCTAGCCGGAAAAGTTAGGATCAGTTACTGTTTTTGGTCTTGGAGTTGTCAATTCTTTTAATTTTTCAACTTCATCTTGCACAGCCTGTGCAATCTTTCTGGGGTGATGCCTTGGCTTTTGGGTGTCCTTTTCACTCTTGTAAAATAAGACGGCCTTAGAAGAATTGCTGGTTTGCTGATTTAGAGAGGTTTGAGGAAGAATGTATTGTTTGCCGATCTTTTGTATATTTAATGCTTGTCTGGATTTGGCATATTGCATGTTCGGGAACAATTGAAATTGAGGGAGTTTTACAAATTATAAACGTATTTCATAATTTTTTTAAAAATTCTCTCTTAATGTCCATTTTCCCAAGTATGGCCGCTTCCCTATTTTCCCCCTCCGAGAGAAGAAAGGATTGATCAGTCCTGGTGCAAATCTTCGACAGGAGGAGCCGCAAACCTCGCATTCTCCGGCCGTACAAACACGACAGCCTCGTCTGCAAACAATGCTCTGATGAAGGACGGAGTTCTTAGAGGGTGCCGGCCCGTCATCCGTGGATAGACGTCCTCTAGGAAATAATAGGCATGGCCGGCTATCATTCCCTAATTGACAACCAGATCAAAATTCTAGAATCAGAACAACAGGACAGGTTAAAACTCTCTCGCGGCATCCAACAACATAATGTTCATGGACTCACCAGTAAGTCTACCCAAGCACTCGCACCTACGAGGACTGAGAAGCCCAGCAGAACCTGCAAAATGCCGGCCAAATCCATGAAATTTGTACTTGTGGTAATACCCAGTTCTCGAGTTATGGTAATGATTACATGAGGCACGGTCACTTACCCAAGGAAGGTAAGATGCTGTGAAAGTAAACAGACCCAAGAAGCTCATATGGATAAAGGGGTTCCGCTTGCTCCACACGTAAACCTGCATTTGTTTTTCACGGGGAAGCCAAGCGATCACTCTGGGAGGTTGCTTATTCTGATTTGACTCTAGATATAGACATAAATGACACAAACAATGACTAACCATCATGAAGGTGAGTGAGTTGCTTAGAAATATGATCTTAGCAAATGATGCGGAGAGATACGGAATCATTCCCCCGAGTAGGACTACTCCAGTCAAGACGGTGGCACCGAACAAGAGCATGTAGAAGAAGTCCGCTGTCCTTCCCCTGAAAGAGTTCTCTTCAAGAAGTTTGCAGTACCGAGCAAGAAAGAACATGTGAAACAAGAAGTCCAAATCTGCAATGCAAGGATCAATACAACAACAAAAAAATTAGAGAAACCAAAGGAAGTCAAAACCTGAAGTCTTTCAACTTTGACATGTTGCTATGAATCCAGTCAAGAACTATTTATTGATTTGTCCCCAAGTTCTATTACAGAAGCTAAGTGATTCTAACATGGACGATATCTCACAATGTCTTTCGCTTCTCTCTAAATTCATTCATTCTCTCACTCACTCATCAGCTCAATTTACCAAGCACTCGGAACACTACAAAACGGAAGCACAAACGATCAGATCACTTATTTGCGTGCCCAAACATGGTCTAGCGAGCATTGTAGCTTATCCTTCTCCGGGAAAAGCAATAATACTTAAGCTACTACCCCAAAGACAACAGGCGCACATAGTTCAATCTCAAAAAACTAGGACAAATTTCCAAACAAATCCAACTAAAGACCCCTTGTAAAAACCATCCCAAGAACCCTTCTCCAAACCATAGGAAAGCATCAGCATCCATCACAACAATAATGCCAAAGACCCCTTGTAAAAACTATCCCAAGAACCCTTCTCCAAACCATAGGAAAGCATCAGCATCCATCACAACAATAATGCCAAGTCTCGACAGAATACCCAGAAACCTAGAAAGGAAGAACAGAATTACCCATATTCCTAAAGAACAAGAAATTGGTTATGAGCCTCCAGAACTGGTAATGCTTGAACACCAGCCTCGGATGCAAATACAGGCTGTGCGGCGATATTATCTGCCAAAAACCCACAAAAAGAAAAAAAAACACTCAACGATCAACACAATCACAACAACTAACACATCCAAACCATTTCTTAAGACCCCATTTCTTACATCGAGGGTACAACCGATCGTGGTGACGACAGCAGCCGTGAGGTAAGACCGGGTGATCACCGGCATCTGCTTGTACCATTCCTCCACTGCCTGCGCCATCCCAATTCCTTATCACCCCAAAAATCGAAACTTTAGGTATTTCCCACAATTGGGAAATTTTTACCCTAAGTAGCACGGAATTATCCGCCTTAATCGAAACCTTTTAAATCCTTAATCTTAAATTATGGGAGAGAAATTGAATTTGTCCGAAAACATCTGACCAATCAGAGATGAGAATACACGTCACTTTGACGAATGGAAGATGAGGATACAACTCACTCTGTCAAATAATTTTTAGATTCAATTGGGTACGATATATAATTATTGACTAAATTTGAATCCACTTTTAACTTAATTTATTATATAATTTTATTATTAACTTTTGTTTTTTAATAATCTTAAATTTCTTATAACGATAGTCAAACATGCATTAACATAGTCTGATCGGTGTCCTATAATAACGAAGTTCAACCTTCCATTCATTCGTTTTATAATCCATGTTGCTCATAGTAACGGCTCTTAATAAAACATTATACGACATTCATCAATTTTACGTATTTTTTGACAGTATCAGTCATTGTTATCCAACTTCAGCTTTTAATTTACTTAATTTGTCTATCAAAATTTAAAATAAAAAAACACACAAGAGTTTTAATATTATCATCAAAATAATAAAAAAATGTAAATTTTTATTGAGAAAAATATAAGAGTATAAATTTATGCGAGAAAAAAATAAGTATTTGTGTTTATTTTTAAAGTTGATATATCGTTAAAATTTAAAAATGAAAACATACGTTTGTCACAAAATAAAAATTGTACGAGTATTTGTATTTGTATTTGTATTTATTTTTTCTCAAAATTAATTTAATCTTACACAAATTGAATAATCAAAAGGCATGCAGCTATTTATTATTACAACTATGAGAATTGGTAAATGTCACCAAAACAAAACACTCAAATGTATGAGTAATTCGAAATTTCTAAATTGTAAAATTTACTAAAATAAATGTTAAACTCGAACTTTTTGCCAATATATAAAGTTTTGACTTTGAATTAAATAAAAAATATCCTTCACTTTTTTTGTTAGGATGCCCGATATTTGTTTATTTTTAAAATTTTTTAATGGGCTCTCAACTTAAACTTAGTAAGTAGTAATTTCTTTTATACGCTATATAATTAACATAATTATTTAAAATAATTTATTAAAATCATAATCATACAGTTTAATTTCCTCCTCCTAATTTTAGTGTCATCAATAACTCCATAAACTAAGTATTCAAACACATTATATAAACACGGTCGAGCATATTTTGTACGAACTCCATGTAAGAGAAAGTCAGTCGCATATTGTTGCGCCAAACGATGACGGGTCACGCAGTCGAGATCGGGTTCGGGCTCCGACTCCAATTAATCCAGATACTCGCCCTAGCTCAGCCGATGATATGTTAAAAGATGATATAACTTGTAATGTCATAATCAAAGACATTGTTGGCAATTGGTTAACTAACTAAACTAAAAAGAGGAATTTGGTCTGAACCAAGTTCAGGTAAATGGGCCGAAGAGAGGCCAGGCCCATCAAACATTTATGCTATGTTTGGATACAAGGAAGTACGCTAAAGCATAAATTTAAAATTTATGCCATGTTTCAGAATTTGTTAAATCCTTACATTCAAAGTCTCATTTCATTTCGTTCCCTAAAAGTATATTTTCTTTCACTTAAACAAAGACAAAATATACATTACGACCTAACTTTTAGTATTTTGTTTTGTCATTAACTTAATTTGTTATATAATTTCGTTGTAAAATTTTATTACTATTTTAACTTTGGCCAATTTTAAATTTTTTTCTAGTGAAAGTTAAATCAAACATTAACATAATATGATCGATATTTCATTCATCCGTCATATAATATAATTTTACATATTTTTTAATGCTATCAATAACTAATGTTTAAATTTTACGTTCGATTCACTTTGATGATATATCAAAATATCAATTTTTAAATTCAGAATCGAAATTATAAAATATATATTTTTTAAATTTTCAAAATTCGGTATTTCCATAGTTCGGTATTAAATGCTCACGAAAATTGTCTTACAAAATCTTAACATTTGGCCGCTTTTTTTGGCTTTTATGGGATTAAAATATTTTTATAATAATCCGTACTTCCTTTTAGGGTTTAGAGTCTTATTAGGATTAGAATAACTAAGAGATAAACTAAGTATTCAAACACATTATATAAACACGGTCGAGCGTATTTTGTACGAACTCCATGTAAGAGAAAGTCAGTCGCATATCCGTACGCAGCCACCCCTGTTGGAAGTCTCACCCACCATTGCCAGGTGTCTTACCCGGGTCGAGTCCGGATTAGTCGGAGCGAAGCTCCGAAAACCGGGCGGGCAACAAAAAAAACGATTAAAAGTAATGAAAAACTTGATTTTAAATCATCAAATCAGATTTTAAAAAGATTTGCTACTTAAAAATATAAATTAAAATAATAAATTACAAAAGATGATATAAACTTATTAAAATGAATATGAAGAAGAATTATGATAATCTGATTGTTTTAGTTTCAAGTTAGTTAATTTATTCATTAAAACCCTCCTAAATCCTAAAAGTCCTTTACTTCCAATTCCCATCCCGATACTTTTGAGGCTACTTTGTGATCACCTTGTTATTATTTCAAACTTTGCTATATGGAACCTGTCAGATCGCCGGGGTTAAAACTTTCTGCCGTAAGCAAAAACATGATTTTGTGAACTGATGAAATTTGCTCCATCTTCGACCACGACGTGTAGTACACTCGACGATAAGGACTCCGGGGTTAGGTCCCCCAGGAAGCCCTTTAGTTTCGGTGCTCGTGGCTTCTTGGGTGTGCGCTGGAAACGACCGGTTCAGCTGGAGAAGTTGCGACTTTAGGGTCTCGAGTCGAGTTAGTTTCCCGTCCAAGTTTGAATTTTTACGATATGGGTGCTTTTCGGAACGGTGAGGTTTCATCGAGCACTAATCCAGCAACTGATTGGCATTAAGTAAATGTAACTTACATCACTGCGATCCACTAATCCAGCAAGACCCGCTAGGGACAACAAGATGGAGGGTAAACAAAAGGGTTCTTTCTGTTGTGGAATATGCACATGTTAGCAGGACAGTGTTAGTAAAGGGGGGAGGATGGCTGCATATACACGCAACATTACCTTTGGACATTTCTGCTAAGATGCCATATGTACGCCTTAAATTTGTCTGGTCATGAGAAGGAGAAATTTAGTGCTGCATCATGGCTCGCTGTCTGATCAATTCTCTTGTAATGCTTTTATTACATGCTAAGATGTCTTCTTTTTTTGCTTGATCCTTGTAAGAAGAATGCGAAAGATTCCCCTTTCATGCTTTGCAGGTTCCCGTTGCAGTCAGGCCAGAAACGGAGGATGAATTATTGATTAAAAAGTGGAAGTGGAAAGTGAAATCTGTTCAAAAGGAGAACATGGAGCGACATTCTCTGTGGTGTGATATTGAACTCGAGCTTGCAGTAAGACATGCAGTTTTCACCCAATCTATGATACTGCGCACGTCGTGTGCCTCTCGATTGACTCTGTGCATTCTCCTTAAGACCTCTAAAGCAGTTCTTGGTCCTGCGTTGCAGGTTGCGAGAAAGATGAAAGATGAAGAAGGCTTCTATTATCCACATAACCTTGATTTCAGAAGGCGTGCCTATCCAATGCATTCTTATTTAATCCGTCTTGGTTCAGATCTGTGCCATGGCATTTTGGAGATTGCGCTGAGGGTCGTCCTCTTGGAAAGTCAGGCATACGCTGGCTAAAGATTCATTGCAGGCGGTGTGGNATCCACGGACAATTATAATAATAATTGACTTATGCCGGGTGGAAAGGTAATGAAACTTTTTCACTGTTCAAGATTTTACTCAGTTATACTCGACGAAAGTGGGACTCGACCTACCAATTATGGTGGTAGTGGTTTTATTTGGAAAAAGTAAAAGATTAGTTGGAATAGGATGGTCATGGCGGCAGCTACAAAGGTTACCAAAGTGGCGCTAATTCTATTTTGAAAGGAAAATGTTTGCAAAAGGACGTGGGAAGTGGGGAAAGGGCCGACCATGATGTAATAAGAAAGCGCCGTCCTTTTTTGGATTTGGACACCAGACAACACGCACATCACACGACTGCCGATTTATAATTTTTTTAATGACCAACCTAACCAATTATATTATTATTATTATTATTATTTATGTCGCATCAGCTTATATTAAAAATTTAAATATTTTTTCATCAAAGAAGCTGTCAAGGAGACCTCGCTGTAACAATAGCGGCGAATGAGGAATGAAGAACAAAGATTAGGATGACAAGAAACTCCGCGGCTTTTACTTAATGCCTTGTTTGGTTTGTGGTAAAAAAAAAATACAACACTAAGGAACCTCTTTATTTTATTTATTACAAAAAAAATTACATATTTATTTATTTTTACTTTAATATGCAAGGAAGTTATTATTTCACACGATAACAATTACGGAACTGTTCAAGTGGGAAGAAATTTAGATTTACTAATAGTTTGAATTTACATAAAAATGTCTTGTGTTTAAACCACATGCAACTACCTATTCAGATAAACTCACATAACATTATAATTACGTATTTTACCCGAATTGAATCCAAATTAATCAGAAAGAAAAAAAATAACACTTATTGTTTAATTATTTTACGGCATGCATTACTAGAAGCAGGTAAAAAAAATACATACATTTTTTACAAACCAAACGGAACATTTAAAAGAGAGAATATTCTTACAGCATATCTTTGCTCGCACCACGTGGCCATCAGCACTCCCCAATCAAGACAAACCACAGGTGGCGAAGTCTTATTGGTCGGTCACTCACCGGCATACTCACTGTAGCCTTTTCCTACGCTCCCTTTTTGGTCTCCATCTCCTTCGGGGGCTTGTCCCTTTACTCTGTTAATCACTCCCTTCGAGGCCAAATCTCTTAGCTTTCGATGCTTCTTCCCACCACTCCCACCACTCCTTCCCCAACGACGTCGTTTTACTAGCCGGGACGTACCCTAGCGGCTGCTGTACCCCCGCCGGAATGCGGCGGTTCCCGGCGTCACTGGTGGCGGGGAGTTGGTGGGACGACATCAACGACTCTACCGAGTTCCAGGACGGCATCTTCTTCTTCCTCTGCGGCGCCTACGCAGTCGTCGCCTCCGTTGCCCTGGTTAGTCAGCCAGTTCGATCAGTTTCGGTGGAGTTGGATCGCTGCTGATTTGGATTGGTTTGGACTGGATTGGTTTGGTTGCAGATCCAGTTGATACGGATCGAGTTGAGAGTGCCGGAGTACGGATGGACTACTCAGAAGGTCTTCCATCTCATGAACTTCATTGTGAACGGAGGTGAGTTATATGCGATCTATGGACCGGTTGGATGGGGATTTGGTGCTAGGTTTTAACTTTTTGTGTGCGGATTCTGCAGTTCGGGCTGTCGTGTTTGGGTTTCACCACGAGGTCTTCGCTTTGCAGCCCAAGGTTTGCCTTTTCTGTGTCTCTCTGGTTCAATTTTGTGGAATTTAGCGATATTGTTTGTTGGTAATAGGTCGCCTCATTTTACAGTATGCTATGCCAAGTCCAGTGGGTAATTGGCAATCCTGCTGGACTTAGTAATATCTTCTTGAGTTCTGAGTGTAATTTGTGTTGTTTTCTTCTTCTTCTAGGTTATAATGTTAGTGCTGTTAGATCTCCCCGGCCTCCTGTTCTTCTCTACTTACACCCTGCTCGTTCTTTTTTGGGCCGAGATATATCACCAAGTAAGCCCCTTATGCCCTGTGATTCTTTTTATTCACGTCAATTGCTGTTGGTTTCTCACCTCTATTTCTAATCCCATGGTCTTTGTTTTCGAGCAGGCCAGGAGCTTGCCGACGGATAAGCTTAAGATATTCTATATGTCAATTAATGGCGCAATCTACGTTATTCAGGTAGACTGGTTAGATAAACCTGCTTCCTTTTATCCAACTGATGTTTCAAAACATTCCCCATTACATTAACATAACAATGAGTTTTTACTTTCACATAAGAATAACACTGTCACGCGACTCAGTTGGTAGACCCTGTTCATGGAGTGAGTTGGCCATTGAATTAAAAAGAACATTGCGCCAATTCCATTAGTGAGTGTTTAAAGCATTTAAGAAGATAAATAATTATATTTTCTGCTCAAAGAGATGCAGTGCAGTTGTTCATTTTCCTTCTCTTGAGCCACTCTGTTTTCTATAGTATCACTGCAAGAGTGGGCATCACTAATAAAATTAATGACAAGAAAGGAGCCAAGAGTACATTTATAATTCAAACTCATACGGTGGATTTAAGAGTACACACGTGATCATTTTCTTCTGAGCTACACATTGCCTTCTTACGTGTTTTCCTCGACACCTCCTATAATCTTACAATGTTTCTTTATCAGATATGCATTTGGATATACCTGTGGATAGATGACAATAGCGTGGTGGAATTTATTGGGAAGATCTTTATTGCAGGTCATGCTTGCTTTATAGCATGATTCTATGAAGAATTTTTTTTTCTAATCTCCTTAGGGTTTTATTTGTCTTCTGCTGATACGGAAGTTCTTTTATTGCAGTGATCTCTATTATTGCCGCGTTAGGTTTTTTACTTTATGGAGGAAGGTAATTTTCTGGTTATAGGAGCTAAGACAATAGTCTTTCTGTTTTTTCAATGTCCTCTATTTCTCTGTCTAGTTATCTGGTTGCATGATTTGAAGTAAATTTTCACCAATCATAGTAAATGAAACAGGCTGTTTATGATGCTGAGACGCTTCCCTATTGAATCTAAAGGAAGAAGGAAAAAGCTACACGAGGTATTTTTTTGGGGTTCTATAGTTTTCTGTCGGACTGTTTTATCTGCTAGTCATGTCTTGGATCCTTGGTTACAAGAAAAGCTTATTATCTCAGATATGGCATCCATAAGGAAAAGGTGCACGAATGCATACATGGAAATTTTCCCTTTTAATTAAAACTAAAATGCTTCATTTTGCATAATCGGCTGTTTAGATGGTGGATTTTTGTAGTTTTGCTGAGTTTTGAGTCTCATTAATCTAATTAACAAATTGACAGATGTGATGTATTGCTCGCTCAATCTCATTGGTATTTAGAACTGTAAGTTTCCCGTAGTAGGCGAACATATTTCTCTAGCTTATTGATAGAGTGATGCCTTTCACGCAGGTGGGATCTGTTACAGCCATATGCTTCACCTGCTTTATCATCAGATGTATTGTGGTAAGTTTAAGTGAGAAAATTCTACATCACAAGTAGCTCTGATGATCATTTCAAGATCTCTGGTTAAACACCTAAAATAGCATTAGCAAATGCTGAATTGCATATGGTTTGTAATTTGGGGGGGGAGGAGAAGGGAATTTGGCAATCTCCTTGCTGTAATGTGTCTAGTCCTGAAGAACTCGCGAATTAGCTCCTTTAAGTTTGAAAGTCCTGATTGCTTCTGTTACTTCTCAATTTGCAGGTACTTTTGTCTGCTTTTGATTCAGATGCATCTCTTGATGTTTTGGACCATCCAATACTCAACTTAATATACTACATGGTATTATCCTAGCTTAGGTCTTCTTGTGTGCCCAATCTTCTCTGGACCTCTTCCATCTGTTGCTTGACATCGTGATCTCCATCCATGCATAACAGCTAGTCGAGATCCTGCCTTCTGCTTTAGTTCTCTATATCCTACGCAAGCTGCCGCCCAAGAGGATATCTGCACAATATCACCCAATCCGATAGTCTAAGCAGACAATCATCCCTGGAAACGAAATTTCCTCCTGGCAGATTCTTGCAGCCAAGCAGCTGCACATGAGTGATTCTTCCAACCGAAGAGAGCCACCAGGTTGATGCCATACAACAGCAAAGGCTGGGGGAGCCAACTGCTCACTCATTCTGTCTCCTAGGTTGAGCGTGCTCATGTGGGGAGAATCCCAGTGTTTGGTTTGTTCGCAGGTTATGAGACTAAACTCATTGGTTCCTTTGTCTTCGTGTAGGCATCCCTAGCCGGAAAAGTTAGGATCAGTTACTGTTTTTGGTCTTGGAGTTGTCAATTCTTTTAATTTTTCAACTTCATCTTGCACAGCCTGTGCAATCTTTCTGGGGTGATGCCTTGGCTTTTGGGTGTCCTTTTCACTCTTGTAAAATAAGACGGCCTTAGAAGAATTGCTGGTTTGCTGATTTAGAGAGGTTTGAGGAAGAATGTATTGTTTGCCGATCTTTTGTATATTTAATGCTTGTCTGGATTTGGCATATTGCATGTTCGGGAACAATTGAAATTGAGGGAGTTTTACAAATTATAAACGTATTTCATAATTTTTTTAAAAATTCTCTCTTAATGTCCATTTTCCCAAGTATGGCCGCTTCCCTATTTTCCCCCTCCGAGAGAAGAAAGGATTGATCAGTCCTGGTGCAAATCTTCGACAGGAGGAGCCGCAAACCTCGCATTCTCCGGCCGTACAAACACGACAGCCTCGTCTGCAAACAATGCTCTGATGAAGGACGGAGTTCTTAGAGGGTGCCGGCCCGTCATCCGTGGATAGACGTCCTCTAGGAAATAATAGGCATGGCCGGCTATCATTCCCTAATTGACAACCAGATCAAAATTCTAGAATCAGAACAACAGGACAGGTTAAAACTCTCTCGCGGCATCCAACAACATAATGTTCATGGACTCACCAGTAAGTCTACCCAAGCACTCGCACCTACGAGGACTGAGAAGCCCAGCAGAACCTGCAAAATGCCGGCCAAATCCATGAAATTTGTACTTGTGGTAATACCCAGTTCTCGAGTTATGGTAATGATTACATGAGGCACGGTCACTTACCCAAGGAAGGTAAGATGCTGTGAAAGTAAACAGACCCAAGAAGCTCATATGGATAAAGGGGTTCCGCTTGCTCCACACGTAAACCTGCATTTGTTTTTCACGGGGAAGCCAAGCGATCACTCTGGGAGGTTGCTTATTCTGATTTGACTCTAGATATAGACATAAATGACACAAACAATGACTAACCATCATGAAGGTGAGTGAGTTGCTTAGAAATATGATCTTAGCAAATGATGCGGAGAGATACGGAATCATTCCCCCGAGTAGGACTACTCCAGTCAAGACGGTGGCACCGAACAAGAGCATGTAGAAGAAGTCCGCTGTCCTTCCCCTGAAAGAGTTCTCTTCAAGAAGTTTGCAGTACCGAGCAAGAAAGAACATGTGAAACAAGAAGTCCAAATCTGCAATGCAAGGATCAATACAACAACAAAAAAGTTAGAGAAACCAAAGGAAGTCAAAACCTGAAGTCTTTCAACTTTGACATGTTGCTATGAATCCAGTCAAGAACTATATATTGATTTGTCCCCAAGTTCTATTACAGAAGCTAAGTGATTCTAACATGGACGATATCTCACAATGTCTTTCGCTTCTCTCTAAATTCATTCATTCTCTCACTCACTCATCAGCTCAATTTACCAAGCACTCGGAACACTACAAAACGGAAGCACAAACGATCAGATCACTTATTTGCGTGCCCAAACATGGTCTAGCGAGCATTGTAGCTTATCCTTCTCCGGGAAAAGCAATAATACTTAAGCTACTACCCCAAAGACAACAGGCGCACATAGTTCAATCTCAAAAAACTAGGACAAATTTCCAAACAAATCCAACTAAAGACCCCTTGTAAAAACCATCCCAAGAACCCTTCTCCAAACCATAGGAAAGCATCAGCATCCATCACAACAATAATGCCAAAGACCCCTTGTAAAAACTATCCCAAGAACCCTTCTCCAAACCATAGGAAAGCATCAGCATCCATCACAACAATAATGCCAAGTCTCGACAGAATACCCAGAAACCTAGAAAGGAAGAACAGAATTACCCATATTCCTAAAGAACAAGAAATTGGTTATGAGCCTCCAGAATTGGTAATGCTTGAACACCAGCCTCGGATGCAAATACAGGCTGTGCGGCGATATTATCTGCCAAAAACCCCCAAAGAGAAAAAAAAAACACTCAACGATCAACACAATCACAACAACTAACACATCCAAAACATTTCTTAAGACCCCATTTCTTACATCGAGGGTACAACCGATCGTGGTGACGACAGCAGCCGTGAGGTAAGACCGGGTGATCACCGGCATCTGCTTGTACCATTCCTCCACTGCCTGCGCCATCCCAATTCCTTATCACCCCAAAGATCGAAACTTTAGGTATTTCCCACAATTGGGAAATTTTTACCCTAAGTAGCACGGAATTATCCGCCTTAATCGAAACCTTTTAATCCTTAATCTTAAATTATGGGAGAGAAATTGAATTTGTCCGAAAACATCTGACCAATCAGAGATGAGAATACACGTCACTTTGACGAATGGAAGATGAGGATACAACTCACTCTGTCAAATAATTTTTAGATTCAATTGGGTACGATATATAATTATTGACTAAATTTGAATCCACTTTTAACTTAATTTATTATATAATTTTATTATTAACTTTTGTTTTTTAATAATCTTAAATTTCTTATAACGATAGTCAAACATGCATTAACATAGTCTGATCGGTGTCCTATAATAACGAAGTTCAACCTTCCATTCATTCGTTTTATAATCCATGTTGCTCATAGTAACGGCTCTTAATAAAACATTATACGACATTCATCAATTTTACGTATTTTTTGACAGTATCAGTCATTGTTATCCAACTTCAGCTTTTAATTTACTTAATTTGTCTATCAAAATTTAAAATAAAAAAACACACAAGAGTTTTAATATTATCATCAAAATAATAAAAAAATGTAAATTTTTATTGAGAAAAATATAAGAGTATAAATTTATGCGAGAAAAAAATAAGTATTTGTGTTTATTTTTAAAGTTGATATATCGTTAAAATTTAAAAATGAAAACATACGTTTGTCACAAAATAAAAATTGTACGAGTATTTGTATTTGTATTTGTATTTATTTTTTCTCAAAATTAATTTAATCTTACACAAATTGAATAATCAAAAGGCATGCAGCTATTTATTATTACAACTATGAGAATTGGTAAATGTCACCAAAACAAAACACTCAAATGTATGAGTAATTCGAAATTTCTAAATTGTAAAATTTACTAAAATAAATGTTAAACTCGAACTTTTTGCCAATATATAAAGTTTTGACTTTGAATTAAATAAAAAATATCCTTCACTTTTTTTGTTAGGATGCCCGATATTTGTTTATTTTTAAAATTTTTTAATGGGCTCTCAACTTAAACTTAGTAAGTAGTAATTTCTTTTATACGCTATATAATTAACATAATTATTTAAAATAATTTATTAAAATCATAATCATACAGTTTAATTTCCTCCTCCTAATTTTAGTGTCATCAATAACTCCATAAACTAAGTATTCAAACACATTATATAAACACGGTCGAGCATATTTTGTACGAACTCCATGTAAGAGAAAGTCAGTCGCATATTGTTGCGCCAAACGATGACGGGTCACGCAGTCGAGATCGGGTTCGGGCTCCGACTCCAATTAATCCAGATACTCGCCCTAGCTCAGCCGATGATATGTTAAAAGATGATATAACTTGTAATGTCATAATCAAAGACATTGTTGGCAATTGGTTAACTAACTAAACTAAAAAGAGGAATTTGGTCTGAACCAAGTTCAGGTAAATGGGCCGAAGAGAGGCCAGGCCCATCAAACATTTATGCTATGTTTGGATACAAGGAAGTACGCTAAAGCATAAATTTAAAATTTATGCCATGTTTCAGAATTTGTTAAATCCTTACATTCAAAGTCTCATTTCATTTCGTTCCCTAAAAGTATATTTTCTTTCACTTAAACAAAGACAAAATATACATTACGACCTAACTTTTAGTATTTTGTTTTGTCATTAACTTAATTTGTTATATAATTTCGTTGTAAAATTTTATTACTATTTTAACTTTGGCCAATTTTAAATTTTTTTCTAGTGAAAGTTAAATCAAACATTAACATAATATGATCGATATTTCATTCATCCGTCATATAATATAATTTTACATATTTTTTAATGCTATCAATAACTAATGTTTAAATTTTACGTTCGATTCACTTTGATGATATATCAAAATATCAATTTTTAAATTCAGAATCGAAATTATAAAATATATATTTTTTAAATTTTCAAAATTCGGTATTTCCATAGTTCGGTATTAAATGCTCACGAAAATTGTCTTACAAAATCTTAACATTTGGCCGCTTTTTTTGGCTTTTATGGGATTAAAATATTTTTATAATAATCCGTACTTCCTTTTAGGGTTTAGAGTCTTATTAGGATTAGAATAACTAAGAGATAAACTAAGTATTCAAACACATTATATAAACACGGTCGAGCGTATTTTGTACGAACTCCATGTAAGAGAAAGTCAGTCGCATATCCGTACGCAGCCACCCCTGTTGGAAGTCTCACCCACCATTGCCAGGTGTCTTACCCGGGTCGAGTCCGGATTAGTCGGAGCGAAGCTCCGAAAACCGGGCGGGCAACAAAAAAAACGATTAAAAGTAATGAAAAACTTGATTTTAAATCATCAAATCAGATTTTAAAAAGATTTGCTACTTAAAAATATAAATTAAAATAATAAATTACAAAAGATGATATAAACTTATTAAAATGAATATGAAGAAGAATTATGATAATCTGATTGTTTTAGTTTCAAGTTAGTTAATTTATTCATTAAAACCCTCCTAAATCCTAAAAGTCCTTTACTTCCAATTCCCATCCCGATACTTTTGAGGCTACTTTGTGATCACCTTGTTATTATTTCAAACTTTGCTATATGGAACCTGTCAGATCGCCGGGGTTAAAACTTTCTGCCGTAAGCAAAAACATGATTTTGTGAACTGATGAAATTTGCTCCATCTTCGACCACGACGTGTAGTACACTCGACGATAAGGACTCCGGGGTTAGGTCCCCCAGGAAGCCCTTTAGTTTCGGTGCTCGTGGCTTCTTGGGTGTGCGCTGGAAACGACCGGTTCAGCTGGAGAAGTTGCGACTTTAGGGTCTCGAGTCGAGTTAGTTTCCCGTCCAAGTTTGAATTTTTACGATATGGGTGCTTTTCGGAACGGTGAGGTTTCATCGAGCACTAATCCAGCAACTGATTGGCATTAAGTAAATGTAACTTACATCACTGCGATCCACTAATCCAGCAAGACCCGCTAGGGACAACAAGATGGAGGGTAAACAAAAGGGTTCTTTCTGTTGTGGAATATGCACATGTTAGCAGGACAGTGTTAGTAAAGGGGGGAGGATGGCTGCATATACACGCAACATTACCTTTGGACATTTCTGCTAAGATGCCATATGTACGCCTTAAATTTGTCTGGTCATGAGAAGGAGAAATTTAGTGCTGCATCATGGCTCGCTGTCTGATCAATTCTCTTGTAATGCTTTTATTACATGCTAAGATGTCTTCTTTTTTTGCTTGATCCTTGTAAGAAGAATGCGAAAGATTCCCCTTTCATGCTTTGCAGGTTCCCGTTGCAGTCAGGCCAGAAACGGAGGATGAATTATTGATTAAAAAGTGGAAGTGGAAAGTGAAATCTGTTCAAAAGGAGAACATGGAGCGACATTCTCTGTGGTGTGATATTGAACTCGAGCTTGCAGTAAGACATGCAGTTTTCACCCAATCTATGATACTGCGCACGTCGTGTGCCTCTCGATTGACTCTGTGCATTCTCCTTAAGACCTCTAAAGCAGTTCTTGGTCCTGCGTTGCAGGTTGCGAGAAAGATGAAAGATGAAGAAGGCTTCTATTATCCACATAACCTTGATTTCAGAAGGCGTGCCTATCCAATGCATTCTTATTTAATCCGTCTTGGTTCAGATCTGTGCCATGGCATTTTGGAGATTGCGCTGAGGGTCGTCCTCTTGGAAAGTCAGGCATACGCTGGCTAAAGATTCATTGCAGGCGGTGTGGAGAAGTTGTCTTTAGAAGATCGAGTAGCATTTACTGAAAGCCACTGGGATGATATACTTGACTCAGCAGACCGCCCTCTGGAAGGGAAACGATGGTGGTTGAATGCTGAAGATCCATTCCAGTGCTTGGCAGTTTGCATCAATCTCACAGAAGCTTTGAGAGGCCCATCATCACCTGAAACATTTTTGTCAAGTATCCCTGTGCACCAGGTATTACTTTTTACAATTTTATTCTTTCGTATTACTTGGGAGAGAAACTGTGCAATGCTCCAGTAGATGTCTTTCCAACCATTCTGGCATTTGGGTCTTCTGTATTCAGGCTGCATTATCAAAATTCTTGTTGGAAAAACAAACTCTAGTGCAGCCATTGAAATGGCCAGTAGAATGTACGGTTTTTTAGATATTTCTCCAGCAGTATTTTCTCAATGCGTGAACCCCTGTCATATTTGTCACATACACCAGGGAACCTTACCATGGAGGCATGCTCTTGTTTTAGTTAGACATGTTATTTGGTAAAATAAATTAGTCCCTGCCCTTTGTTTGGAAATGTTATTAGATTTTCTTTCATTTTGCCACGGCTATCTTGGCTTCATGTAGCCAATGCCTCGAGTTTTTGCTAGACTTGCTCATTTTTGACAGCTTATGGCACTTTGTTGATTTGATGGCTTGCTATGATTGTCATGATTCCTTGAACTATAGGAGGTGCAAAGGCACGAAGAGCTCTCTGCCTAGGTGGTTCAGGGGAGGGTATGTGCATACTTATGTTGTCGTGTCCTTGTAGATCCTTTTCAATAGATCTGGCATTCATGATCAACAGGTCACAACATGAACAACCTTACATTTGCTAGAAAGCTTGCTCGGTAAATTTTATTATCATTATAATTTTTATTTTTTCATTGTGAAGCCGGAAAAAACACATCGTGCTGAGTTACTCGTAGTGGGAACATTTAATACTTTAAACGTTGCCAAGATTGTGCCTGTTCTATTGTCTTTGTATTCTGGGGATACAGTCCTCAAAGAATTCATACTTTTGTTATCTTTCGGAGTCCTTGATATGATGCAGCGAGATGCACAAAAAGATCCCGAGGTGTTTCCTTGTGCACTTCATGCAAGAGCATTACTTAGTCAGGTTGTCTGCACTTTCTCATGGTTCATTAGAACCAGACATCTTGAATTGTTACAATTCATGGCTGATTTATGCCAGGTCGATAGGAAACTAGTAAAGCAGACAGTCATGACATCTGTGTATGGTGTCAGTTATATTGGTGCCCGGCATCAGATCAAATGGAGATTGAAAGAACGTGGAGCTATATTGGATGACAGTGAAACTTTCGGCGCTTCATGTTATGCTGCAAAGGTTTGTTTTTAGTAGATATTGTGAGGATTTGGGGTAATGGTTTCAGGTATGCGTAGCGGGTCATACGGCAGGTCAGCGAGCAAAGCACGTGCCTCAGGGGAAGTACATAGCTGGAATTTCTATTCTGGCAGGGACTTCAGTCACGATGTCGCTGCTTCTGCTGCTCAATGTCTTTCCCTTCCCTCCCCGCTTTGTGATTCCAGTCTCTGGCAAGATGGTCGGGAATGCGATGACCTCTACTGGTGTCACCATGAAAAGGCTCCGCGACGATGTCAAGATGCAGAAGGATCAGGTCAGCCATTGGCTGTGGCCATAAATATGAGAGGGGCTAAGAAGACTGTTATTTCATCATCTTAATATTAAGAATTCGCCTATTTTCTGCAACGCTCAGGGACGTGTTTTGCGTAAATCTTTCATTACAGGTAGAGACAGCATTGGCTCTGGGAGCGAACCCCAAGCAAGCGACGATCTCGCAGGTGAAGAGAGCAGTGGTCATCGGACTAACTCCGGTGCTTGACAGTGCAAAGACCGCGGGGCTCATCTCACTCCCCGGTGCAATGACTGGCATGATTATGGGAGGGGCTTCCCCATTGGAAGCCATTCAGCTCCAGATCGTGGTTATGAACATGACGATTGGAGCATCCACGGCCAGCTGCATGATGTCCACATTCCTATGTTGGCCAAACTTCTTCACTTATTCCTATCAGCTAGAAACCAAGGTCTTTGATGCAGAGTGAGATCACTGCCATCTCGCCTGTGATAAGTTTTGTGAGCATTCCCTAATAGGCCTATAATGTTATGTGCATTGTAAGGGTACGTTCTGTCAGGTGAACCGTGAGCACTGCTAAGCTGCCTGCTGCATCGAGTGTCAGAATCAGTGGCCATATCGCACGAGCTGCTTAGAGAAATGCGGAAAGCAGTTCTGTAATGGCATTCCTACTTCGGGCGAAGGTTCGCTCGAGTCTCGTCTCCCGGTATGTACTCAAATACCCACCAGCAAAAGCATGTGGATGGGATTCGCGTTGATTCTACTTCACGATGATATATAAACTTAACGTTATCTTTTACGTTTTCTTGTGTATTGAAGATGCAGTGAAGCCTGTGGAGTGTAAGAAGCTGTGAACCGTCCTAATGAAATCATTCCGATGTACTTTGATAAAGTCTGTCGTCCTTAATAATTTATTGAAATAACCATGGCCGAAACGCTCCCGAGCATCGTTACATCTAATCATTTGAATTCAATCAGACGTCATAAGAAAATAATAAGGAAAGAAAAAATCGGGTGATGGCTTTCTGGTCGTCAGAGAGTTTTTCTTTTTCTAAAATTCTCTGGTGAGATTTCTTTTCAGTTTTTGGGAGAGAAAACCAGAAAAGGTAAATCCCTACAAGGGAAACAATTTTCATTTGATTTTGCTTTCGAAAGTTTTCTTCTTCGATCAAAGAGGCTAGCACCTACCGGATTGTCGAGTGTTCGTGATTGCGTGCGCGTGGATATCTCTGGAGGAGTCACACGTGGGGCTCTCGATTATTTGCGATTACACTTTGTTTATTCGGAAATTATAAGGTACGAATTCCGGATAAGGTTATGCTGCTATTTATCTAAATTTTATTCGTACCACGAGATTATGTTATTTTGGGCATAAAAGTTAAAATTATTTATTTCCGTTGCGCCCTAAAACTTAAGTTCTTGATAAAGTCCGTCATCCTTGATAATTTAGTGAAATAACCATGGCCGAAATGCTCCCGAGCATCGTTACATCTAATCATTTGAACATGCTTGTATTCGCGGCTTCGCGGATACCATATGCTTAATTTATCACTAGTATTAATTAAGATATTACTTAATTTATTAAAATATGTTTGATAAAAAATATTTTCCAAATATTATTATAATCATAAGTAATGCAAAAATATATAAATATTTGGAATTTAATTTATGAAAGATGACCAAGAGTGGCGAAAAGCGTTGATTGATTTTCATAAAGACCCGAGTTGTAACATTATTTGTCATTTCTTCTCGGACTCAGCATCGAGTGTATAGGCACCATGGGTACCTCCGGATTCATCATTGAAGGATATCAACTATCTAACATTATTGTAATCATCAATAAATTAGTAATAAATAAATATTGAGAATTTATTTAATGGATTTAAAAACAAAAAAAAAAAGTCAACCAATGTAAAATTTCGCCGCATTTTATAGACGTCGACGCTGCTCTAAAAGCTCGAATAGTTAAGCGAAGACACGTCATACGATATATTTCAATTTGAACACAAAATTCATCTAAACAAAAGAACACAAATAATACAAAATTAGAACATATTTTGTTTGGTTCTAATTTTTTTTAAGGATGTTAAAAACAAAAGACTTCAAATTGTTGGGCATGTTTGGAATACGGTTGTAGAGTTCACCGGTTAAGGATGAGGTGGGCGGAATGCGGGTAGTGAAAGCAACGTGGGTGCAAAGGCGCAAGTACTGATTCATGCGAAATTTGGGGACGGAGTCAAGGGAGTTGGCAAGGCTCTTAAGGGCATGACAATTTGATCACGTTATCTGAAGCGAGTTACCAGTTTCAGGTGGAGCGTTAGCTACCAACGCGTTTGAGGGTGTCAAGAAGGTACAACCAATGAGGTAGTTCAACGATGAAGCTCGCATTGACGGTGACGTCACTAGTGAGGTGGAACAGATCAAAGTTTTAGGTGGAGAAGTTTGGTAACAGTCGATAGGAGGGGCTTCTCGGGGTATCAAAAAGGTACTGAGTGCGGAGCGCAAAAGAGAGCTAGAACCATAGTGCATAGTGGTTGCTCGGGAGTGCAAGTGATGTGATCGTGTGGAATATAGAGCGTTTGTCACATGTGGTGACAACACGCTCTAGAAGACGCGACAGAAGAAAGGGGAGCCTTTCGATGCTTGGGAGAACTAGGAAGGAGATCTCAAAAGGCTCAAGGTGGATATTGTTAGGAATGTGATCCGAAATTGAAATATTGAAGAATCTGATAGATAATATATCTCAAAAAACTTTGTGTGATATTATGGGATATTCGAAAGATATTGTCCTATATTCTATTGTCTATTATAAATTAATGGATTGTTCGGAGCTTCGTATAGGACAGTCAGATGGGTGAGATCCACGGGTTAGTGCAAGGTAGACTCTATAATTAGGGTAAGGGATGTGACAGGTTGTAGCGCTTTAGGATCTCTAGTGAGTTGTGATACTGGGAACGGGTGATACACGGTGAGCGGTGAGAATTTTCGGAGAGTCGGGTAGAGAGTTCTTTACTAAGACTCGGGGTAAAACTTTCTCAGGGCTTATAATCGTGTAACTCGTTGGTTATGGTGGAATCTCAAGGAGGACCTCCCTGTGGACATACGTCGGTTTTAGCCGAACAACGTAAATCTCTACGTAGGACATCGTCCCCCATCATCCTTTCCGCATTTCCTCATCAGCGCCGACGGTTCCACCCCAACAATTGGTATCAGAGTAAGGTCGTTAAGATCGGCGAATTTCCTCGACGGATGTTCAAAGGGAGTGAGCCTTGATAAGGTGAAAGATAATGATGCAGTGGGCAAGATGTCGACGGGAATGCAAATTGATAAAATAAGAATGCTTGGAAGAATCACAGATACAGAGAGATATTCATTGACTCATGGACTGAGCCAAGAAAGAATGTCGATAAGAGTTAGTGAACCAGGTTTGACGTAGATACTTGCGGGATCGACGGACGCATTTTGAGTAAGGGGGAACGATTCTTTAGTTCCAGGCGGAGAAGTTTGAGGATTGATATTCTTGCATTGAGGTGGAGTTTTACCGGTTAATGATTAGGTGTGTGAACCGCAGATAGTGAAAGCAACGTGGGTGCTAGGGCACTAGTGTGGGTTCATGGGGAATTTGGGATCGTAGTCAAGGTAGTTGACAATGCTATTAAGGGCATGAGAATTTGATCAGGTTATCTGAAGTGGGTTACTAGTTTCAGGTGGAGCGTTAGCTACCAACGCGGGTACACGGGCAGTGTGTACAGGCTTGAGCGTGTCAAGAAGATACAGCAGAAGAGGTAGTTCGACGGTGATGCTCGCATTGACGGTGAAGTCAATAGTGAGGTGGATCGTGTTAAAGTTCCAGGTGGAGAGGTATGGGAACGGTCGATAGGTGGGACTTCTCAGGGTATCAAAAAGGTTTTCAGTGCGGAGCGTAAGAGAGAACTAGAGTCATAGTGCATAATGGTTGCTCGGAAGCGCAAGTGCTGCGATCTCGTGGAATGTAGAGCGATTGTCACATGTGATGACGACACGCTCAGGAAGACGCGACGGATGAAAGGGGAGCCTTTCGGAGCCTGAGAGATCTAGGAAGGAGATCTCCAAGATTTTAGGGATTTCGGTGGAGATTGTTAGTAATGTGATCCAAAGTTGAAATCTTGGAGGATCTGGTAGGTAATATCACATACAATTTTTTGTGATATTATGGCCGCAACGCTCTCGAGAATCGATACATCTAATCACTTGAACATGCTTCTATTCGCGTCTTCGTGTATACCAAATGTTTAATTTTTCGCTAATGTAAGTTAAAATATTATTTAATTTATTAGCACTATTTATTAACATATGTTTGATGGAAATTATCTTCCAAATGTTATTAGAATCTCATAAATAAGGTAAAAATATAAAAATTTTTGGAAGTTGATTTATGAATGAGGAGTGAAGAAAAACGTTGATATCCGAATAAGATATTGAAATATTAATTTAATGAAAAGTTACTTCCGATTTCTTTCCTTGAAAAATATTAAAAATATGTCACGTGTTATTTGTGGAAGGTTAGGTAGGATTCTTTCTTTACAAAGACTAATTAATTTCTTTAAAACAATTTCTTTTTAACATTTGGAGGGACGCGTGCTTTTTTGTATATAAAACGAGGTTGTACTCGATCATTATACAGAAGTAACAAAATAATACGATCGCGATCGATCCTTTCCCGTGGACATGGCTTTGAGAAATCTGGACAGACCGCTTCCGTGATCGTAGTTATTTCGATCCTGGCAACGACGCTCTGTCGGGTGCGGTGGACATGACCTTTTGCTATGATGGATGTGAGAAATTTTGTGAGCATTCCCGTTCACCCCCACAGTGTATCGAGGGTTGTTAGCAAACGTTCTGTCAGGAGGACCGGCAGCACTGCGTGCGAATTTATGACTGTATCGCACTATGTGCTTAGAGAAATGCGGGAAGCAGTTCTGTAATGGCATTCCTCGTACCGATGAAGGTTCGCTCGAGTCTGGTCTCCCCGGTACGTATTCAATACCCTACTCGCAAGAGCATTTAGATTGGGTTCGCATCGATTCAGGTTCATGACGATGTCTAACTTTCTTGTTATTTTTCACGTTATCTTGTGTATTGCAAATGCAGCGAAGCCAGAGAAATGTAAGAAGCTGTGGGCATAATGAACTACAGCTTGTAGGGTATTGAATATGTACCGGGGAGACCAGACTCGACCAAACCTTCGTCACGAGGAAGCCCATTACAGAACTGCTTCCCGCATTTCTCTAAGCATCTTGTGCGATATGGGCATAAATTCTCACATTGTATGCAGCATGCGGCTATGCAGTGCCGACGGTCCACCTGACAGAACGTTGCCTTACAATGCTCGTTACAATATAGGCGTATTGTGGAATGCTCACAATACTTCTGACATCCATTATGGCAGAAGGTCATGTCCATGCATCCATAAAGAGCAACGTTGCATGGGTCGAAACAACTACGATCACGGAAGTGGTCTGTCCCGATTTCCCGAAAGCCATGTCCACGGGAAAGGATCGATCGCGATCTTATTATTTTGTTACTTCTGTATAATGATCGAGTACAACCTCGTTTTATAAACAAAAGAGCACGCGTCCCTCAAAATGTTAAAAAGAAATTGTTTTAAAGAAATTAATATTTCAATATCTGTCGACACCCCAAATTGGGGGAGAATTATTTTCATGATTGTAAATCCCCCAAATTGTGAGGGGAACCACATGATGAATATCCCCACTCCCATAGCAATTATGGGGAATAATATAATGAAGAATTATTAAGGGGAACCACATGATGGGGAATAATATGATGAAGAACAATTATGAGGAAGGCACATGATGCTTTCGGTGTCAAAAGAAGAAGAAGAAGAAGAGAGGAGAAAAACACACACGGCAACACACACACGAAGCATCCTCCCACCGAGCATCCTCCAAACCACGACACCTCCTCCCTCGACGACCGGAGCTTCCCCTTTCCTCCCAACGAGCCTCTCAACCAAGGTAAGCTCATGGAGCAATGGAGACCCCCCCCCGACCAGTCTAACCGCAGAAGAGACATCCCGGTTTCATAAGTCGTCGGTTGCGGTAAGAAGAAACAACGGCAACCCCGGACAACCTCCAACATCCTCTTCTCGCCGACTCTATGTTCGAGGCCTTCTTTCCGGCATCTAGGATCTGCCTTCCCTCGTCCAAAGATGAGGAGCACTTAACTACCACCTTTCATAACCTCGTAGCTTCGCGGGGGAACTCCCTTTTTGCTTTGACATTTTCTTATTTGTGCAGCCGCACCGCAAGGATTGGACAACCAAGAACCAACTCCTAGAGACATCCTGTGGTCGCCAAAACAGGCCAAGATTCCCACATCCCCTTTCCTTCATACGTCCTAGCATGTTAGGATGTGTTGCAGCCCTCCCATTCAGCCAAAACAACTCGGTAAGTCCAACCATGCCTCGGATCTGCCGGTGCAATCTTCGGTTTTTGCTGCATATCTTTCTGTGTGCTTGTCGGAATCATGTGAAACCACTTGCATTTGACTCCTAACTTCAATACGGACCTAAGGACACCAACCAATCTCATTTTGAGTTCCTATCCTAGGATTTTCGAATAAAACACTAAACTGGTCATATACAGTCGAGTTTCGCACGTTTGGACATGCTCATTTGCATTTTTACCGTACGTCAAAACTTTAAATATACTCTAGACAAATCATACTAGCTGTATACAGAGTTTCATGCATAAAGGTTCAGTGGTTTTAAAGTGACATGGCACTTACTCACGAGTAGAGTGATTTCGAAGAATCTGAACGTCCGTAAGTTCGGATCTGCAGGTCGACAGTTCATTCTTTCACTCATAACATTCTGTTTGGAACTCGTATTGACGTAAAACTTACACCATTAGATTTCTGACTCAAAGAGCTTTGTTTTGAGTATTAGTAGCCTCATTTTCATGAACTGAGCTAAAAGATATAGACGTTTTTCTAAGAGGCAGCAAAACTGTCGAATGTTCGGACCTGCATGTTGGTTCCTCACTCTTTCATTCATAACTTTCTGTCTGAAACTCGTATTGACATAAAACCTACACCATTAGATGCCTGATCTCAAGAGCTTTGTTTTGAGTATAAATAAGTGAATTTTCGTGAACTGGGCTAAAAGTTATATACGTTTTCCTGAGAAGCAGCAAAACTGTCGGAGCTCAGATCTGCATGTGGACATCTCACGCTTTCGTTCATAACTTTCGTTACAGACCTTAGATTGATTTGAAACTTGCGCTATTGGATTACTGACTTGAAGATCTCTTTGAAGTATAAATATGTATATTTTCATGAATTGAGTAGAAAGTTATGCATATTTTTGTGAAAGGTACCAAAGCTGCCTTGTTTATCATGTATATATTACTTACTAACCATTTTTATCCCGATGTTTTTCGCATGTAAAAATACAACTCACCAACCCCGGGTGACGTTCGGGAAGTATTCGAGGTCAACAGGCTCAAACGCCTCACGTAAATCACTCTTTTGAACTTCATCGCTTCATGAAGTCTTTTGTGCTTTCTTACTTAGAACATGTCTAAGCACGTTCATCCTTTTTACGCATAAATCACATGAGGAATGCACATATAAGCAAAGCTTCGATGATTGACGAGGAACGGACGGATCGTACGCTTCCATCTCCAGCTTCAAGTGACGCATGAGAGACCGTAGCGAAAATGCTCCATACGACCCCAACTGACAAATCGAAGGTACAAAAGGGGAGGTGCGGGCCTCCCGAATTAGTCACTTCCACATGTAACGGGCTGCGGGCACAAGTGCATAGGCCCGCAGTCACAACCTTTTCCCGCTCTCTTTAATCTAAATAATTGTCCGTGATTGTTCGCATGCCTTAGGCCCGTAGGTTTATCGTCGCATGCTGTTTGTGAAACCAACACACATGAGTTCGGGCTCAAAAAGCCAGAATCGGGTCCAACACCCGTAAAACATTGACATGAGTCCGGAGTCATGCCCGAATCGGGTCCAACACCCGTTAACCAAAAGCAAACTTTTGGAGCAAACGCCACCCTTTTCGCATGTTTAAGTGTAAGAGTTAGTAATTAGGGATCCCCGAACCCTACTCTGGTTTTCCGACTTAGACCACTTTTCAAAAAATAAGTCGGTGGCGATTCCGTAATCGTTTACCTAAGTTAAACACAACATTTTTACGAAGTCATTTTGGATGAGGGACTGGCGACACGAGCCGCTCCCGATTCCTCCCGAAAATTCCTCCTTCGGATCATGCTCCGCCTTTCGTCCGCCGCCTCTTAGGAAAGCAGAGACGGTCGGCGAGGGCCTGAGCAGGCCCAGTTAGGAACCCAGGGAGGGATCACCCAATTCCCTTCCGCAGCGTCCGACGTTCGAGTCGTGACGTCGACCGGTTGGGCCTTGGGGAGCGGGCCCGGATCCTCGGATCGTCCGAACCACAGCGCGCGTGCTAGGCCGGAAGGCGCGCGTACAATATCTTATTCGGATATCAACGTTTTTCTTCACTCCTCATTCATAAATCAACTTTCAAGATCAACCTTTGGGATTTGAGGATCCTCAGATGCATGACCATGTATGTAAGCTTGATAAAGCTTTGTATGGCCTGAAACAAGCTCCAAGAGCCTGGGATGGAAGGCTGAGCCAATTTGTTATTGAAAAAGGCCATAGAAAGGGAAAGGTTGATACAACTCTTTTCCTAAAGAAGCACGGAACCGAGCTTCTGGTAGTTTAAATCTACGTAGATGACATCATCTTTGGATCTATGAACAATATCTTGTGTAATGAGTTTGCCGAACTCATGAAAGGAGAATTTGAGATGAGCATGATGGGAGAATTAATATTCTTTCTAGGCTTACAGATTCGTCAAACATCAGAAGGTACTTTCATCCATCAGGAGAAGTAAACTAAACAACTTCTGAAAAAATATGAGTTGAGCAACTCAAAATAGCTGTCTACTCCCATGAGCGCAAATGCTATTGTGGAGAAAGACGAAACAGGAAAGGATGCAGATCCTAACCTCTACAGGAGCATGATAGGATCCTTATTATACCATACTACCTCCAGGCCTGACAATCTATTCAGCGTTTGCCTTTGTGCTAGATACCAATCAGCACCAAATGAGCCCATTTAACTCATGTTAAAAGGATATTTCGATATCTTTCTGGGACTACAAATCTAGGGTTTTGATATTATAGGAGATCATTATTTGATCTTGTAGGGTACTCCGATGCAGACTTTGATGGCTGCAAAATCGATCGGAAGAGTACTTCTGGAACCCGTCAATTGCTTAGAGATATGCTCATATCGTGGCACTCAAAGAAGCAAGCTTCGGTTGCACTGTCAACAGCAGAAGCAGAATATGTTGCAGCAGCGAGTTGCTGTGCACAGCTTCTGTGGATGCGTCAACAACTTGAGGATTGTGGTTTCAAGTTTGATAATATTCAAATACGGTGTGATAACACCAGTGCCATAAATCTGACCAAGAATCATGTTCAGCATTCAAGGTCTAAACATATAGAACTAAGACATAATTTCATTCGAGATCATGTCCAAAATGATTCTATTATTGTGGAATATGTGAGCACAAAAGCATAGCTCTTTGATATATTCACAAAACCATCGAATTTTGAGAAATTCTCAAAATTACGACTCAAATTAGGGATTTATTATCCCTTCTAAATGGATCTGATTGATCCTTATTGCGTGCTATCAGAATTTTGTTTGCAAATTTAGATTTTGAAAATATATATTTTTTCCATTTCACTTTGGGATTTATTTCTTTCCAAAAATTTCCCTCCTTCCATTTGTTTAATTATTCAATTTTCTTCAAATTATAATCCACTTTCTTCGCTTCCCCTCTGATTCTATTTTCAAAACGTTATTATTACAGATTTTATTTGGATTTTTAGTTTGTGTTGATGATGCAAAAAGGGGAGAAGTAGGCTTCTGGAGACTTTCTGCTAGTTTTCTGGAGAATTTTTGCTAGTTTTAGGACATGTTCTGTGTTCTTTTTCGCACTTATGTGTTTGCAGGACATGAAGGCACTAAGGAGATAGTGTGTTGCAGATCTCAGCAGAATTACTTTCTGCCTGAGAAAGACTCGCAGAACGATGGTTCTGTATGAGCACAGCATGCACGTTTAGATGTTCATTTGAAATGAAAGTGAACAGCATGGGTTTGAAAGCATTTGTGTCTAGACTAAATGAAAAGAAGTTCAATGACTTAACATTCTTCACCCTATCTGCACCTTATATTCGATTGTGAGTTCCATGCTACTTTTAAGCGGTCTAGACCCCTCTGGGCTTAGTAGTTAAAATGATGTGCACGGTGGATTGATGCAGGAAGGAGGCCGGGGTGCTACATGTGCATGGAAACGTGAAAGACTCGGAGGAGACATTGTGGATCGGCCACGTCACAACTTCCATTGATGCAATTGCTAGATCTGAGGGTATTCATTTCACTTTGTGGTTCTGCAATTTTTCTAGGGTCACCAGAACTGAAAAAAGCGGATATGCTCGACGGTTTGGGTTTGCAGGACTTTCCTGGGATGTTCGAGTTGAACATGTGGAGAGAGTGAAATGGTATGCACCACACATCCGCCATCTTGTCGCTGACGTGACAAGCAGACATACCCAGAGGTGATTCCGTTCTCCATAGGCTAATGATGTTCAAACTCCATTAACAGTTGCGATTTCCGAATGCATTAAAAACCTGTTGTTTAGTTCCATGTCTTGCATCAGATATGTGCCCATCTCTCATTTTTCATCCGTTAGATGTCGAAATAGTCCTGCAACAATACTTAAAAAATGTTCCATTTCGAGTGGAAAGGGTTGTGCTCCCTTTTTTTAGGGAAAAGACTTGATAACAGCTATAAAACTCGATAATCATTCATGTTTCGAGCTTGCCTCGTCTAGAAAACTCGAACACTTAACGATATATTGTTGGCTTTCTCCATAATATTAATAAATTTGATAGAGAAGCTGCGAATGCTGTAAAGTAAATGAATGCAAATTGAAAAGGAAACTATGTTTACGCGATTATCGAGTAACGGGATGCAGTCTCACTCACGTGTCATCACATAGACTATACACTCCAATATACGAAAGATATTTGGTAAAGGATGCATAGGCTCGAACCTTGTGAGATCATTGTGCATCAAACTAGGATGGACCGTGACTTGTGCACCAAAAGAAATCACCCAACGATGCTGGTTTGGTGCCACCACTGACCTTAGAACAGGTTTGCTGGCACATTTCGACCCTTTAAAATAAATATTTTATGCACATTTCGAGAAATAAAATGGTCATAGAGAGCCATACAGTTCCACGGTGCATACAACATACAAAGATGCAGACAATAGCCGCGGCATATCATTAGACAACTTATCCACCTCATAACCAGCCATAAGTTTTCCAGAAAAAACCCCAGATTTACCGCGGCTAGAGCAAGATTCTTCACTTCGGAACCCGTGTAACCACCACAAACATAACCCGCTTGTCTGTATTGCACAGGCATCCACGTCGAGCATAAAAATAGGGGCCGCATTCCTTTGTACGCATCGAAGGGGACTATTTCCCCTTTGATCGGTCTTCTTCCTCGCTCTCCTATTTTCGGAACAGCTCCAGATATTTGATTGCCTCTGCCATTGCATAGTTCATCATCTTCCTGACCTGTCAAATCTCAGCAACTATCATTTTGGGACCTCAGGAGAAAACTACTATTCCCAGAGGCCACATTCCTAGCAACACTATACCATGTAAATGCTGGCTTTCGGATCCTACAATTGCGACAAGATGTTGATCAAACCAATATAACAGAACAGCAGTCACACTAGAAGAGTCCACATAATAGAAAATGCTCAGTTTTGTTGATGCGATCCATAAATCATTATCAGGGATTCAGGGTACTAGTTCCTAGGAAATAGCTCTACAAGGAGGAAACGCATCTGGTAACTCTTCTTGCTAAGGTAAATATGGAAATATCCTCTGGCAAAAACAAATGGACTTCCAGATATTGCAATGCAACAGGGTCACAGCATATAATCACCAGTAGAGGAGGTTCCGAATAACAAACCTCTAATTTGTCCTCCTTTGCTCTGCGGTTATTGGGAAGCTTCTGGAACTCTTCAGCTAATCGAATGCACTCGCCGACATTTTCAGCAGAGACAAAATCCATGGCTACCTTGATGCATGACTACAACAGACAAAAAAGGACTAGTTTAAATGTGGTAGAGAATGCACAAAAGTTTCTGATGTGCTGAAGGGAGGTCAAGCAAATTTCCACTACAATGAGTCCCTAAGGGGATACCCCGGTGGTAAAGGAGGATTCACCTAGGAGATCCCAAGTTCAAATCTCAACGGCCACGCCGCGCCTTAAGGTACTTGTCAGACCCTAACTTTGGCGAGTTTGACTTATCCAATCATCGTGGATTTCTTGCAATGGCTCTAGGGGAACGCACTAGGTCCGAGTCAAGCAAAACTTTTAAACCAGTCCAGAAACCTCTTAGTTATAAAAAAAGAAAATTACACTACAATGCATCATTTCCATTAGATGACCAGCATTCCAACAATAATCCTCCATACATTCTTCGTAAGCACAATCCTCCATTCAGGCAAGCGCTAAGGCTGGCACCAAAAGTATGCTGCGCCTTTGCTCTGTTTGGTTACCCGATAGTCAAAGGTAGTCAAACTTTTCATGTTTTTCGACATATCTCCTTCAATCTCCTCATCAGTGTCGGTATGGGCTCCGAGGTTGCAAAACACCTCCCACCCAAAACGTCAGTAAGTTGCAAACTCGGCACGTTTATTTCAAGCGAAGACTAGTATATGTGGAAAATAAACTCCTTCAACATATACAATCCATATGGACATATGGAAAAGGGCTGGTCGAAAAAAATAGACTGATCCAATTGGAACTTGCTTTCTCAAAAGCTCACAAGCAGGCTCAGGGAAGAGCAATCCGGTGAGAGGAGGGGTCCGACGGAGATGTGGTGCCTGATGCTTTCTCAAAATGGACTGATGCCATCACTGGAGTAACTGGAGTCAACCGAGTCCCACGAGCGAAGAGTATAAGCGCTACCTGATGCCTCCAACGTAAAATTCTGGATATGAAGGTCCGGGATGTGTTGGATCATGGGCATATACTTAGATACTCTCTTCTCCAACACGGGGCAGCGGGTGATCCCTAGCCTTTCGAGCGAGCTGGGGAATCCATCGTCTGGCAAAAACCTCATCCTCGGACACATAGATATGCACAAGTTTCTGAGGGATACGAAGTGGTCTTTGAGTCCGCATCCCACCCTCTCCAACTTCTTCATCTTCGTAAGGTATAAATGTTCTAGGGATGAAGGGAGCAGGTGACTCCAGGACACCGGGGATGGCGGAAAACACTCCATCTTATCCACACATTCCATTGCTCCCCATAACCTTAACACTCGTAAGGAGCAAGTCTGCATAGTCATCATTCCTCAATTGGTTGAACCAGCTTCCTGCATACCCTTACAGTAAGAACTTCCAGGTTTGGAGGCAAACCTCCGTTCGTTAATCTCGTGATGCCGTCACAGTAAGAAATGGACAGTGTCTTGAGGGATGCGAGGTTGAGTACCTTCTATGGGTGAAAATGAATCAAGTCGAGACCGAGTACTCCCAGGCTCGAGCTCGGTTTGATTAGGAAAAGTTTGAACTCAAGCTCGGCTCCAGCTCGATCGAGCTCAAATAATTGGAGCTCGACCTCGGCTCGTTCCAATAATGGAGAGCTCGACCTCGGCTTAAAAGGCTCGAATGTAGATCGGCTCGAAAGCTCCGACCGATCCTCGCGAGACACAAGTATGAAAAGGCCGATTATTTTCCACTTATCTAATGAAGAGATGAGATCGTCACACCAAAAGGAGAGGGATGGGGATGGGGAAGGAAAAAGATTTTTAGGCAATTTTATTAATTTTTTATTAATAAATTATATAATATTAGACTCGCGAACCTTCAAGCTGTTAGTGTTTCGGTTCAAGCTCGACTCGTTTCGTTAACGAGCCGGAACGAGCTGGCTCGAGCTCGGCTCGAGTTTGAACCGAGCTTTGACTGAGATAGCTCGCGAGTAACTCGGCTCATTTTCACCCCTAGTTCGATCCGACATTTTTCTTTCGATACCTATATAGATCAAAATTACTGAGCAAGGATTTCTTTTTTGACCTTTAATTCTANCAAACGTGAGCAAAAAGCCACCTTATAATAAGTAATAACATAAGTCGTCTTTTGAATTACCACCTATTCTTGCCTATTTTTTATTTCCTAGCTAAGTACGTCAATGTTTTCCTTGAAAACTGAGTTTTTTCTAAAAGGGATTTTGGGAAAAAGAAATGGGTTCGGTGGATCTACCACGTAATTACGAAAAGATAAAGGAAACAGGTTGACAAACCTCGATGAGTTGTCTGGCAATGAATAAAAAGAGCAGAATGATATCCGGAGACTGGAAGCTTGGCCGGTGGTGGACAGGCAGAAGGGCCTCCAAGGACCTCGAGGAGCAGTCCCGATATGTAGTAGATGCACAGCCTTTGTCGAGGCCTAAAAGCTGTACGGGCAGCTCAGGTGGATCTCCTAGATGGGAAAACGCCGTCCTTGCGCCTGATTGTAGAAAAAAACCAGTACCAGCAACAAAGGAGCTCAACCAGCAGGTGTGGAGTTTTCTTGGCCTGATCCCAGGGAAAACGCTGTACTTTCGCCTGATTGTAGAAAAAAACCAGTCCCGTAAGATATAATAACTCTGATTTGGAATGTCTTGGGGTAGTCGAGTTTTCTAGAAGTAGGCAATACGTCTGATTTGGAATTACTTGGGCTAGTCGAGTTTTATAGAAGTAGGCAATACGTCTGATTTGGAATGACTTGGTAGAAGTATCGTCTGATTCTTGTCCTCTTCGACGTCGTTGGGTTCAGACTCGGTGTCAGGGAAGGATCTTGAGAACAGGGTTAGGGTGGAGTTTGATTGGAACGGCGGGGATGACGAGGATCAGGTGGTGCTGCGGCTGCAGTCCCAGCTGATGGTCTCTGCGCCGTCGGGGAATTTTCAATTCTTAAAGTTTCAACTCAGTTGAGCTGTGTACGAGGGGACGACGATGGCTGCAATGGTAATGAGACGGTGGGAGAGGAGGTAGTGAGGGTGGTGATGGGGGTGGAGAAGAGGAGTGAGGAACTGAAGGGCGTTAGGATGGGGAGGAAACCTGGTGGTTCGGGAAAGGAAGGAGGTGGCGGGGCAGGGGTGTTGGCTAGGCTTTTGCGGTGGGATTTTGCTGGTTCTAGGGTTGCCGCTGCTGAATCTGGTGGGGGAGTTCGTGGTGGGCACTGGAGTAGTTTGACGGTAGTTAGTCTCTGTGGTTGTGGATTGTCTGAGTATTTTACTGACATTTCTTACAGCAAATTAGACTGATCTTAGAATGCTGCATTGTGCTAATTTCGATGAGAAGTTTTGTTTTTCGACACATTTGTGTTGTTCACTATTTCAGAATCCTGCACGATCAACTATCAAATCTACCTTCATAACCAGTACTGATGAAATCAGATGTATGATTTTGGCTGAAGTAGTCATTCTGTATGATTGAGATGAGACTGATATGTCAAGAGTGTTGATTNGCATAGTCCCCATTCCTCAATTGGTTGAACCAGCTTCCTGCATAACCTTACAGTAAGAACTTCCAGGTTTGGAGGCAAACCTCCGTTCGTTAATCTCGTGATGCCGTCACAGTGACAAATGGATAGTGTCTTGAGCGATGCGAGGTTATGCATATCAAGAGGCAAGGACTTCACTTTTGGGCAACTCTTAAGCACGAAACTCAACAAGTTACGGGGGAGAGTAGGGAAGCAGCTGATCTCTAACGCTGGGAAATGCTTGAGAACAAGCTCGGAGAGGGTGGACAGATTTTGCAAGTTGTCCGGTAAAGTCGTCACACTATAGCAGTTGCGAATTTCGAGCACGCGTAGGGATTGACAGAGGCGAGTACCGTCAGCTGGTAGACCTGTAATTGACACAAGTCCTTCGAGCTTTTTTAGGTAAAGCTCCTCGAGAGATTCCGGAAGCCTGCTGCAGATGAGCTGTGACGGGAGATTCCGACAGCTGCGAAGTGTCAGTTTTCTCAATGTGGGAGGGAGTTCCACATCGGGGAAGGAAGAGAGCATCCCGCAATCAACAACACCGGTTTCATTCGGAGAATTGAATATGGAAACTTGTTTCCTGCATTCCTCACCTCCGAAGGACTTGAGCTGAGGACAATGCCTAATTCTCATCTCTCTGAGAACAACCCAAGAGGCCGAGAACCTCCCGTTGAAGTGAACCAGTTCCGGAATCTTGCGAATGTTCATCTTGGTCATCGAAGTAAGGTTGGTCAAACAATTCAACAGTCCTTCATTGCAACCATCGATATCAATCTCGACTAGAGATGGAAGGCTAAGAGCTGGGCATTCGGTCAGATTGGGGCACTTCTTCACCTTCAGTTCACGAAGACGAAGGAATGGCTTGTCCTCCTCTTGATATCCAGAGGAAGACCATTTCTCCCAAGCTCCCATCTTCTCGAACCACAGTGTCTTCAACGACTGAAATGGTCTTTCGGTCCCGTAAAACTCCTCACCTACTGAAGAGACCGCCTCGAGATCTCTAATCACCAAGCTCTCCAGAGAGGGAAGTCTTCCAAAGGTCGGAAGCGAGAGTACACTCTTGCATCCCTCCAAAGTTATGCTCACGACCGTATTCATACATGGATCACCAAACCAGGATGCGAACCTTTTGCCTCCGTAGCCCTGTATTGTGAGGGACTCCACCTTTTTCGGAGGTTGCAGATGCTCAAGGACCATTAACTGATGGTCGTTTCCGCTTGAAGTTCCAGAACTTGACCCCCAGTCATAGCTTAACTCGAGAACTGCCTCCTTTTCACGTAGATTGGCAATCCTCGCATCTCCGACATCATCTACAGCCTGCAAATTATGAAGGTGCAGCTCCCGTTGAAGGCATTTGAGTGGTCCCAAATTCTTCAACTCCAAGCCGACTCCGTTTCCCACGATAAAGTCGGATAGTATCTCGAGATTCGTCAGCTCACCTATATGCGGCGGCATTTCCCTCAATTCATCTGTGCCTCTTATGTCGAGGTGGAGAAGCTTAGTTAACTTACTGATATTCCTCGGCAACTCCTTAAGTAGTCTACACCATCGAAGCAGCAAAGATTGCAACTCGACCAAGTCACAAATTGATTCCGGCAGTACTGCAATAAATGTGGAAGACAAATCGATGGAGCGGAGAAGCTTCAACTCTCCAATCCGATCTGGCAACTTGTGGTTTTTCAAGCAACGCAGCGACAACATCCTCAGGTTCTTCTTATCCATTATCAAGCCATGAAGAACTTCCTGGGGGACAGTGACGCACGAGTTGAGGAAGCTGCTTCTTGACGTCGGAGAAAGAATGAACGTTCTCAGCTTCTTCATCGAGCGATACACGTCAAATCTGCTCGGGAGAAACGTTTCAAACTGTTGTGAAACCATCACTGAATGACGAGCTTTGCCGAGCAATCCTTCTCGGAAGGAGCCTCCTCTATACTCCTCCGGGCTGAAGTATACGCCGACCATGATTGATTTGGCGAGATCGTTGAAGAGATCGTGCATTGAATAACCGGTCTTCTCATCCTTCGCTTTTTCGATTAGAGACACTGCTTCTAAATGAAGGAGATTTTCCATCCCAACGTCTCGGTATGTTTTAGCAGTCCCCTTGTGCAGCAAACCCTGTATGATCCACACTTGAATTACCTCATCCTGGTCGAATACGTAATCCTTCGGGAATAATGCGCAAGCAGCGAAACATCTCTTCAAGTGAAGGGGAAGATGGACGTAGCTTAACTTCAAAGCTGGAGGAATCATTCCCAATCCGGCCTCTCTGTTCCAAATACTGTCGGCCAACACTTTCTTCCATTTTTCATCATCACTTCCCGAACAACGGAGCAGCCCTCCGATCGCCTTAATTGAAAGAGGCAGCCCCTTACACTTTGCTGCTAATTGAACGGCAACATCCCGAAGACGAGGATGCTGTTCAAAGTTTTCCTCGCCAATGGAGTGATAGGCGAGCAAACACAAACTCTCCTCTGGCGACAACATGTCTAGCCGCTTCGGATCACGGTCTCCAACCAATTTGGCCACCTGGAGGTTTCTTGTAGTGAGGAGTATTATGCTACCTTTACTCCCGTAATACAAAGGTTTAAGCAGGGACTCGAGCTCGTCGTACTTGTCATTCCACACATCATCCAACACAATGAAGAACTTCTTACCAGAGAGTTTCTCCTTGAGCAGGTTCTGAAGCTTATTCGGATCGTTCTCCATGCTGGACGAAAATGGGGCTACTTGGTCCAGGATACTCTTCGTGATGGCAACCCTGTCAAATACGTCCGAAACACAAACCCACGCTTTGGCCGGAAAAGACTCCTTGTTCAAGGACTCGTGGCTATACAGCTGTTGCGCCATGGTAGTTTTACCGATTCCGCCCATCCCCACGATCGAAACAACCGTAAAGGGCTGGTCGGAGTCGTTAGTGCCTTCAAAACCAGTCAACCGAGCGAGCAGCTCCTCCATTTGCTTCTCCCTGCCAACGAACTTGGGATCGGGCAGGGAGGTGGTGAAGGAATGACCCTGGACAATATGGGCACGAGAGGAAGACCCGTTACTGTGATTCTGAACTAACCCGAGCAAGGATATGTCGCCAATGACTCCCTCCAATCTTCGGTTGACTTCCTCGATCTCTTTCGCCATACAATGACTCGAGACAAGGGTACGCGGGCAGAAACCAGAGCAGCAAGAGACGAGGGAGTAGGGAAGTCTAGATGACCGCGACAAGGCCTGCACCTTGGACACATTCTGCTTGGCATCGATGGAGAAGTGTTCGAGGATGTCTTCCATGTCGTAGGCGACGTCCCTGAGTTCCGAGAGCCACTGGTCAGCAGCTGGGTCGCCGTTCATCTGCTTCTCCTCAGCTGAATCCATCACTGCTTGGATCATCTGCAGCTTCCTACCCCACTTCTCGAGCTTGTCGGAGATGCCGTTGATCCGGCCATACTCTTTCAGGAGTTGAGAGCCGATGAGTTTGAGGACGGGAGAAAACAAATCCATTCTCTCTTCTTCAGGGATTTCTTTCCTTTCTTACTCTTCTTTCGTTGAGTAAATTATATTTCGAGCTGGTCGATTCCAAATTCCTCAAACGTGAGCAAAAAGCCACCTTATAATAAGTAATAACATAAGTCGTCTTTTGAATTACCACCTATTCTTGCCTATTTTTTATTTCCTAGCTAAGTACGTCAATGTTTTCCTTGAAAACTGAGTTTTTTCTAAAAGGGATTTTGGGAAAAAGAAATGGNTCATTTTCATACTTTAAAGGAGTGGATTAGCTTAATCCACCAGAACTTGTTAAAAGGAGTATTACCATGCTTTAAGCATGTATTAACAATGAAACCTTGTCCAGGAACCAAACTAACGGAAAGCCAATTCCTTTATAAGCAATCCGCCGGAAGAAAACACAACACTCCCAAGCACAAACCCACACATCCATCCATCCCGAATTCACCATAAATCTGCGAACTTTACCCAAGAACCACCAAAACCCGTATCCCAATCCACATAATTCCAAGGAATAGCCCTGTAAAAACGATCGAAGACGACAGCTAACCGGAATCTACAACGTGGGTCGGCGGGATCTGGCTTCGGGGAAAGAAATCCCCCTTCTGGTTCCCTCGCCCACTAACCCCACCAGTCGTCCGTAAGCCTGTCTCTTATACACATCTAGATGTGTATAAGAGACAGAAACAGAGCAGAACAGAAATGATATCCGGAGACTGGAAGCTTGGCCGGTGGTGGACAGGCAGAAGGGCCTCCAAGGACCTCGAGGAGCAGTCCCGATATGTAGAAGATGCACAGCCTTTGTCGGGGCCTAAAAGCTGAACGGGCAGCTCAGGTGGATCTCCGAGATGGGAAAACGCCGTCCTTGCGTCTGATTGTAGAAAAAAACCAGTACCAGCAACAAGGAGCTCAACCAGCAGGAGTGGAGTTTTCTTGGCCTGATCCCAAGGAAAATGCTGTACTTTCGCCTGATTGTGGAAAAAAACCAGTCCCGTAAGATAAAATAAGTCTGATTTGGAATGTCTTGGGGTAGTCGAGTTTTATAGAAGTAGGCAATACGTCTGATTTGGAATGACTTGGTAGAAGTATCGTCTGATTCTTGTCCTCTTCGACAACGTCTAATATTAAGGTATTTCTTTGATCCTCGTCATCATTCATGTTGTTTTAACTGGTAACTTTCTCGAGTTGCGTCTCGTTTCTCCTTATTGCTCTAGTTGGCAAAATGATGTATTCGTAGAAGCTGAACCGGGAGAGCATGCTGATAAGTTCATACAGAGTGTCAAAATGAGTCTATCATCAGCAATGGGAAGACATCATAGAAAAGGCACATCATTTCTAACCAGCATGTCAACCGTCGCGGATTTGGTTGCCAGGACACGAGTTTCAAGTGGGTTGCATTGTACACCGTTACATCGGGTGTCAAACTCAAGTAATGTTCTATCACTGTTGTCTGTGCAATAAATCTGGATCATTGTTATTCAGTTTTAACTTATGGTGGCGTCNATAAAATGCACCTTGACAATAATAAGCTTTCGGTTCTGCCACCTGAACTGGGAAAACTGAAAAAGTTAAGGGTTCTTAGTGTCGACAACAACATGCTGGTTTCCGTCCCTGGTGGGCAATGAAGGCCTTTGAATTCAAATGCTTTTGGTCAGTTTACTTCAAAGTCAATGTCATGGCTTTGCATCTACTCACTCATTGGAATTGTAGGAACACGAGCAGTAGAACTTCGACAATGTGTGGAACTGGAGGAGTTGTAGTTGGAGAACAACAAACTTGTTCGTCCTCTTCTTGATTTTAGGTTGGTGTACTTTCCAGAAATGATGTAGATTTCCTATTTTTTTTTCTTACGAACATTGGTTATAAATTGTGTGGTTGATTGCAGAGCTATGGCAGAACTGCAAGTTGTCAGAATTTTTGGGAATCCCCTTGAGTTCCTCCCAGAAATCCTACCCCTGCGAAAGCTACGCCATTTGTCTCTAGCGGGCATTAAAATTGTCTCGGATGAAAAACTGTGATCAGTGAATGTGAAAATAGAGGTAATACTATTATTACTCAGCTTTGGAATTTCATGATGTGGGTAACTGAGAACAATTCGCTGTGGGTGATGCAGACAGAGAACAAGTCATACTTTGGAGCGTCTAAACATGAGCTTACTCCATTTTTCTCTCTCATATTCCGTTTTTCCTCCTGTCACCACCCTTTACTGGCATCGGCATTGGCAAAGATAATGGAAGACCAGGGAAATCGCACCTTTGTGGGTAACGATGAGAATGCTGTAAGACAGCTGATAAGCATGATAAGCAGTGACAACCGACATGTGGTATGCACATTTTATTGTTTTGGTCTGCTTGTGTTGTTATGTAGATTGAATGGTTTTCAACTTTTGGCAGGTACAACAAGCATGTTCTGCACTTTCTTCTCTTGCTGCAGATGTCACTGTGGCCATTAAGTTGATGAAATGTGATATCATGCAACCCATCGAAACAGCACTAAGATTCATCACCGAAGAGGAAGTCTTGTCTGTTTTGCAAGTTGTTGTCGGTCTGGCCTTTGGTTCCGATGTTGTTGCACGGAAGATGCTAACGAAGGATGTGCTGAGATCTTTAAAATCCTTGTGTGCCCACAGAAATCCTGCAGTAAGTTCTTTGTTACCGACTTTTCCAGCTGCAAAGGTTAGCTCTAATGGCAATTGGAAATCACGGTTTTATTTTGGATAACCGGAAAATTCTGGTCGCTTCTGAGAGCTTGAGGGAGCTCCTAATGCAGTTAACAGCTTCCCCCGAACCGCGTGTAAATAAAGCAGCTGCCCGGGCATTGGCTATTCTGGGTATCCTCTTGTTCCTATCTCCCCTCTTCTGCTTATGATTTTTAAGGCGAAGAAGCTGATATGTTGTGGTTTTTGTAGGTGAGAATGAAAAACTGCGACGTGCAACAAGAGGGAGAGTGATCCTAAAGCAAGGACTGCATATACTAGCAATGGACGGTGGTGGCATGAAAGGATTAGCCACTGTTCAGATGCTTAAAGAAATCGAGAAGGGAACTGGAAAGCGGATACATGAGTTATTTGATCTTATATGCGTGGGACGTCAACCGGAGGCATGCTTGCCATTGCTCTTGGTACCATGTCAATGAGCCTTGATCAATGTGAAGAAATCTACAAAAATCTTGGTAAGCTTAGTGGCCATAGTGGCACTCAGTTGAATTATTTGATTTAGCTTGGTGACCGTAATGTGTGGGGTTGGTCATCCAGGCAAACTAGTCTTTGCTGAGCCCGTTCCGAAGGATAATGAAGCTGCAAGTTGGCGAGAGAGGTTGGACCAGCTTTACAAAAGTTCCTCCCAGAATTTTAGAGTCGTTGTTCATCCAAAGTAAGAAAAGGGCAAACTGCTTATAGTTGCTCTGATATTTTCTCTTCTTCGATCTCAATCCCACAACTTCTTATAATTCGTGTTGTGGTTATAAATTGTAAAGTAAGTTGTCTTTTGTTAGAGTCCTATTGTTTTCGTTCTGTGCCCTACATATAATCTTTTGTCAATTGGCTTCCTTGAAAGGCTAGACTTTCTGTTTGTCAGTTCTTCTCCAGATATACATCGCTATAATAATGATTGAAAGGCTTGTAAATGCACACTATAATGTAATAACTTGCAGCACAGTGCAGATGAGTTTGAGAAATTGTTGAAAGAATTGTGTACTGATGAAGATGGGGATCTCCTTATAGAGTCTGCCGTCAAAAACATTCCAAAGGAGTTTGTAGTTGCAACTCTGTTGAGCGTGACACCTGCTCAGCCTTACATTTTCCGTAACTATCAGGTTGGTGTCACTTATCCCATGAGAATTCTTTCGCTGTTTCCCATGAATAACCTGCAGCTTCCTCCCAATCATTTTTAGGCTGTCATATTATATTGGGGAAATCGGTGTTCTTCCTATAAAGGAACACTGTTTATTTACATTGTTTGCTTTTTGTCGGCTTGCAGTATCCTGCTGGAAATCCGGAAGTTTCTTTCTCAACTTCAGAAGGTTCTGGTGTCAAATTATCAGGATCTCTGCCTATGGGTGCTCAAGAAGGCTACAATCGCTGTGCTTTCACTGGCAGCTGTAAGCGCCATGTCTGGCAAGCAATAAGAGCCTGTTCTGCTGCTCCATACTACCTCGATGATTTCTCGGATGGTATTCTTTGCATGATTGTTTGGTTCCTAATTACACCCTACTATCTGCAATTGCGTCCTCGCTCGACTTCAATACCATAAAATTTGGACCATGGACAGAGATAAATCGTTGGCAAGATGGTGCAATAGTGGCCAATAATCCTTCAATTTTTGCTATTCGGGAAGCGCAACAGCTGTGGCCAGAGACAAGAATCGACTGCTTGGTGTCTATTGGATGTGGGTCTGTTGCCACAAAGGTCATTCTCTACTTGATGTATCCAGTAGATTACGATTGCCATTTTGGTTACTTTCCATTTTCAAATGCCACTGACTGCAAGTCTCTTGCTACTTCAGGTCAGGAAGGGTGGTTGGCGTTTTCTAGATTCTGGACAAGTTTTGATAGAGAGTGCATGCTCTGTGGATCGTGTCGAGGAAGCTCTGAGGACGTTACTTCCTATGCTTCCAGAGATGCATTATTTTCGATTCAATCCTGGTAACTCTTTATTGTTTATTTCTTGCATACAATGTGGCAGATATGTTATTCCTTTCTCTTTGGCTCTTTCTTTATGGGGTGTTTCTTCTCGCAGTTGATGAAAGATGTGGAATGGAATTGGACGAAACCGATCCTGCTGTCTGGCTGAAGTTGGAGGCTGCTACCAATGAATACATTCAAAGCAATTCTGAAGCTTTAAAAATTGTTATTAAACGGCTATGATGCCTTTTCAACATGATGATAAGCTGTCGGACAACATGAAGCCTCATAATTCTTACAAGGCGAAGGTTCCCGAGTCAGGTAGAGCATCCATGCAGTTACGTGCTAAGAAGGTTTTCGAGCCACTGCAGGCAGCTCTTGACCCTTAATTTGTCGTTTGCTTTATATTTTCCTTCCCAGAAGCACATGGACCATCTTTAGGTTGGAGGCGAAGTGTTCTGCTCATTGAAGCTTTACACAGTCCTGATACAGGCAGGACAGTTCACCATGTGAATGTGTTGGAGTCATTTTGTGCACAAAGTAGCATAAAGCTGTCTGTGGTACACGGAATTTCGTAAAATGCGAGAACAACGCCTGCAACAGCTTTCCCAACTCCTTTCACGTCTCCTCTCTTCACCGGAAGCTTTCCTTCCCGTCCCCTAATCTATAGTCCCGAGATTAATCACCAAAAGATTGGTAACATTGATTTGATTCCTCCACTGAGCTTGGATGGACAACTAGGAAAAATATCTACCTCGCAACCTAGCTCTCCTTCAAGACCACGGGAGTTGTCATTGCCCGCCCGCACTTTGCTCGAGAAGTTACAAAACTCACCACAGGTGGGGATTGTGCATGTGTCCCAGCAAAGTGACTCTTCAGGCATAATATTAAGGTATTTCTTCGATCCTCGGCATCATTCATGTTGTTTTAACTGGTAACTTTCTCGAGTTGTGTCTCATTTCTCCTTATTGCTCTAGTTGGCAAAATGATGTATTCGTAGTAGCTGAACCGGGAGAGCATGCTGATAAGTTCATACAGAGTGTCAAAATGAGTCTCTCATCAGTAATGGGAAGACATCATAGAAAAGGCATATCATTTCTAACCAGCATGTCAACTGTCGTGGATTTGGTTGCCTACTACGGCAGTTTCAAGTGGGTTGCATTGTCCACCATTACATCGGGTGTCAAACTCAAGTAATGTTCTATCACTGTTGTCTGTGCAATAAATCTGGATCATTGTTATTCAGTTTTAACTTATGGTGGCGTCTCATTTTTGTTGCCCCTCTCTTAAGGTAATGGAAGATGATCAGGAGATTGGAGCTTATATGTTCCGCGGAACAGTTCCTGCCACTCATTTGACAGCGGATGACATCCGATGGATGGTATGCTTAATCTTGTTTTACAGTAAACAAATCATATGTATCATTTTTTGGGTATTTGAGCTTATTGAGCTTTGATAACCTTTCTTGTATTTGCATTCCTAGGCTGGAGCTTGGAGGGACAGAATCATAATCTGCACGGGGAGAGTTGGTCCTGGTCCAACATTAATCAAGGCTTTTCTAGATTCGGGTGCAAATGCCGTTATTTGCTCTACAGCAAATCCGCCAGAACCTCAGCTAACATCCTTCCACGGGTCGGGGGAATTCAACATCTTGGAAAACGGAAAGTTTGAGTTTGGCGAGGAAGAGATTGAGGAAGAGGAAGAAATAGAACCTCCGAGCCCGGGGAGTGACTGGGAAGACAGTGACCCGGAAGAAAACGGGAACCGTAAAGGCTTCTGGGACAACGAGGAAGCCGAGCTGTCGCAGTTTGTCTGTCAATTATACGACGCCTTGTTCCAAGAAGGCGTGAGCGTGGACGTTGCTTTGCAGCGGGCACTTGCATCCTATAAAAGGTTGAAGTATTCATGTCATCTACCAGTTTCAAAGTAAAGCGCTTTCTCGAGTGCCTGCTGCGGAGATGGTCATCTACACAATACTTTTACTAATACTACAAAAAGCATAAGCAATGAACATGCCGGGAGAAAAATGAGCAAGAGTCGGTAGATACAGAGAAGCTTTCTGAACTTGCAGAGTCTTCTGAGAGAAGCATGGTAAGAATTCATCATTCCTCACATCCCACATTTCCAAAATCATTTTCATACTTTAAAGGAGTGGATTAGCTTAATCCACCAGAACTTGTTAAAAGGAGTATTACCATGCTTTAAGCATGTATTAACAATGAAACCTTGTCCAGGAACCAAACTAAAGGAAAGCCAATTCCTTTATAAGCAATCCGCCGGAAGAAAACACAACACTCCCAAACACCAACCCACACATCCATCCATCCCGAATTCACCATAAATCTGCGAACTTTACCCAAGAACCACCAAAACCCATATCCCAATCCACATAATTCCAAGGAATAGCCCTGTAAAAACGATCGAAGACGACAGCTAACCGGAATCTACAACGTGGGTCGGCGGGATCTACCTTTCTGGTTCCCTCGCCCACAAACCCCACCACAGTCGTCCGTGAGTCGTCTCTCTGGACAGCGGAATCCGGGGAGAAGAGATTGGACTGTTGGACTTGGACAGAGGAGGATAATGATGGGCGGGCAGTTAACGCCGCAAAATCTGCAAATACTAAACAACCTCGTAAACTTAGTTCGTATTTGTTGTGTTGGGATAATTTATATACTCATTTGGACAAATGATTCTGGAAATTGAATTTGTACGAAAGAAGAATTTTTCTAATTAATTTATATTTTACTAATTCGTTAATTTATTAAAATATTGAATTTCGACGTTAGAAGTACCTTTAATATGTCTTACCGTGAACGTATACCGTGAAAACCTTTGTAATAGTCTTAGTAACTGTGCGTTCGACACCTTCTTTGCTTTGAATGTGAGTATTGAATCAAAGGATGCAAAGTCATTTTTCACAATAAAATGATATCCAACAAGGTGGAATTCAAACCTCTTTATGTCATATTTTATTGCCAAAATTTTCTTGAGTGTTTAATGGTAGTGTTGCTCTACTTGCTAAACTTTCCTGATTTATACGTACAAATATGTCTTTTTCCTTTTTTCTCTTCAATGAGAACTCACTGGCATCTGTCTGTAAAACACGAATTCCGTCGGAATGAATATGTAAAGATGGAAAATTCTGTAAATGTTTCTTTTAGATATCGAACCGCTTCTGTTTTGGCCCTTCCCCAAGGTCGAGTATTTTTCTTCAGCTAAGCCTCCAATGGGTTGGTATACTTGCTTATTTTTAGCACAAAATCTTGTAAGTAGTTCATTATCCAAAAATTGTTGGACCGGTGAACTGAGAATCCGGAAACTTTAACGACTTGTATAATTTTTATGTTTTTAAAATTTTGAATGCTCACGTTTCTCGAAAATTCTCCAACAAAATCTTCCATTCAGTCGCCTGTGGCATTTATGGGATTAATAATTTGTACTTTTTTTTACATCTTTTATAATATTTAAATAATAAATCTCGAAAGACGGTTGAATCGGATTTTGATTCGAAAATTTATGAAAAATAAAAGATGATCATTTGATTACTAGCTAATATTAAAAATCTATTAAATTGCAAACTGAGATGGGATCGATTCTTACCGAAACGCATTTTCGTCGTACCTGTGACATGAATTTTCTAACTAGAACAACCCTCTTTCCCATGTCGTGTTTATGTAAATTTGACGTGTCTTGTTTGCTTAGACGATAATTATTTTTTATATATATATATATGAATTTGATGGCGGGGGTTGAAAGTTAAAAATCCCGCCAAAAAGGAATAGAAAATAATAAATTTACTCTAATCCCGACCGTTAATGACTACTTTACTAATATAATTAACTAGCCATTTATTTAATCAGCGTCACGATCATCTTCATGCTATTAATACTACACAGCCAAAGGAGAGGAAAGGACGAGGCGAGGCGGTGGTCGATCGAAGGTCGCGAGAATGGCGGGACGAGGAAGGAGGCGGACGCCGATCCCCTCACCAAACCCTAACCCTAATGCTGACGATGACGTGACGACGGAGAAGGTAATTTTACGGCAGGAAGAGGTGGGGCTGTCTCTTATACACATCTAGATGTGTATAAGAGACAGACACTACGTACTAACATAACCATTTGGATGTTATGATAATACTCCTTTACATTATTGTGCTAGCTAATCTTGCTTTCCATCTACCCAGAAACTAAAGACGTATCATCCTGAAAAAGAGAGAATTGAGCATGCTAACTATTTAGTGCATATGTTATACCCATTTCTGAAGCAATTTCATGCTGAACAAACACTGTCTCTTATACACATCTAGATGTGTATAAGAGACAGGTGTATGAGGAGCGACAAGGAGCGTATTGTTCGTTGCTCCAAGTGTCTGAAGAGGAGATACTGTGTCCCCTGCATTGAGAGCTGGTGCTGTTTTTTGGATCGAAAATGATTTGGTAGCCCTAGGCTAGCCTTTACTTGCTATTGCCAGAATCCTTTTGTCATGGCGTATTTGTGCGTGAGCTTGGGACTCGGTTTGGTAAAGTATATAGGTACTCAAAGTTGGGATCGAGTCAATTCTGCATTTTTATCTGCATTTTTGTTATCAGGGCCATGAACGGGGAACCAGTGATGTTCGATCTTGTTGTTGAACGTATGCTTCATTTTAATATCAAACCACTCATTTATCACTTAGATGGTTGCAATAAAAATGACAATAAAAATGATTTCATTTTGTTTCAGTTTAATGACCCAACCGTGGGGAAATTCGGGATTGATCGAACGCTGTTTATTGTTACGGGTCTTAACTTTTGATTTTGGTATGACGTCCTTGAAGGTATCCCAACATGAAAGAGGATGATTTTGCTGAAGCTTGTTCTTTCTGCCGAGGATTTTGCAATTGCAAGGGTTGCTTACGAGAAGGAACGCCGGCTGAAGTACGTGATGTTATAGAGACTGCATCACATGCATGCCTACACTACGTACTAACATAACCATTTGGATGTTATGATAATACTCCTTTACATTATTGTGCTAGCTAATCTTGCTTTCCATCTACCCAGAAACTAAAGACGTATCATCCTGAAAAAGAGAGAATTGAGCATGCTAACTATATAGTGCATATGTTATACCCATTTCTGAAGCAATTTCATGCTGAACAAACAGCTGAGATCCAAGCAGAAACGGATTTCCAAGGTTTGATTTATAAGCCTTTTGAATGATGTCGTCTTTTTCATTTCTCTTAACTTGGGAGATTTATATTATCTTTTGGTGGTAGTATGAGGATTTTCATGCTCTACTAGTTGTTGTAAATTTACCTTTCTTTCCAAGCAAATATAGAAACGTGGGATCATTACTTGCTTATGTGCCTACTGGTTTTATTTTTCACAGATGCTGCAGTAGGAGAGGAAACAATAAAGCGGGCTGAATTTTCTATTGATGAAAGAATGTACTGGTAGGATACCGTGTTTTTGTTGATAGTGGGCTTGTGAAGGTTTTCCTCACTTCCCCTTAATCTAACTTCATCTCATTGTGTTACTAGTGACAACTGCAAAAACTCTATCACTGACATCCATAGATCATGTGACAAATGTTCCTATGATCTCTGCCTTGCTTGTTGCCGGGACATTCGCAGAGGGCAACTTCGGAATTGTGAGGAAGTTGTCATTGATGAGCACCCTCCACTAGATCAAAATTACTATCATGGGGATGTGAAGAAAATTGCAGTCGTGGAATCGACTACGGTAGAAGAAAAGCCTAAATTTCTTTGGAAATTGAAAGAGGATGGGAAGATTCCCTGCCCACCTACCCATATGGGTGGTTGTAATAATGGGTTCCTTCAGTTGAGGTGCCTCTTCAAGAATGGTCTGCTTTCTAAATTAGTTGAAAAAGGACAAGATATGGCCGAACAGTACCAAATTACCAATACAATGGATGAGCCTCAGAATTGTCCATGCCATTGCCCTGAAGGAAGTGTGGGTATTCACAGCGATAATAATTTAAGGAAAGCAGCTTGTAGATTTCATAGTTCAGACAACTATTTGTATAATCCGAAGGCCCCAGAAATTCAGCCCAGGGATCTTCCGCATTTCCAGTATCACTGGAGGAAAGGTGAACCTGTAATTGTCAGCAGTGCCCTTGACTCTGGAACAGGTCTGAGCTGGGAACCATTAGTTATGTGGCGGGCAGTTCGTCAGATTTCTCATAGGAAGCATGGATACAATATGGAAGTGGCGGCGATTGATTGCTTGGATCTATGTGAGGTTAGATGAGGTTCTTGTACCCGCTATAGTGTACCTTTATTTGTTACATGACTGCGGTGCAGTATTTCATTTTTACCAGTGGGCTGGATCTGTTATACCAATGTCATATTTTCTCTTTGTTTTCATCCATCAGGATTAGTTTGAAATGTTTGCTATCACTGGATTAGGTGGCAATGAAAAATCAGCTTTTTCTTAAAATTCGGATGGTCAGTTTAGGGTTTAGGGGGAAAATACTTGCGTTTAGGTTGCTCGCCTAAGCCATTGAACTTTGTGCGAAGAAATGGGAGACTTGTTGTAATTCTTTTGATAAGTTCATACATATATAGATTGCAATTTCTGGGTTTGAGTGGGGGACCCCTTCTTAAAATACAGTCTGTCCTCCGATGTTTCTGTGGTATCCTTGGTCCCATTAGCTTGTATCTACATTTCAAATCAGTTCTTTCATTAATTGCAGGGAGACATCAACATCCACCAATTCTTCACAGGATATACAGAAGGTCGATGGGATTGGCGTCTTTGGCCTCAGTTGCTAAAATTAAAGGATTGGCCTCCGTCTCATCTCTTTGAAGAGAGGCTACCACGGCACTGGGCTGCGTTTATTTGTTGCTTGCCCTTTAAGGAGTATACACATCCTCGCAGTGGTTTGCTAAATCTTGCTGCTAAATTGCCAGAGAAATGTCTAAAACCAGACTTGGGGCCAAAGACATACATTGCCTATGGATTCCCTGAGGAGCTGGGACGTGGCGATTCTGTCACCAAGCTTCATTGTGACATCTCTGATGCGGTATCTAATTATGCTGACTACATATATAGTCTCTGCCCTTAAAATATTGCATGACAATCTCGCGACCCTGGCCTTTATGAAATGTCTTACTCTGTCTGTATATTTTGGTAACAATGTCTGAACATTCTGTACTTCGGTAGGATTGGTGTACATGTTGTACTATATATATTTTAAGTGGTAGATGGTCTGATTATTTATGCCATTGATGACCTGCTTTGTTTTCTTGCGACTTCCTGGGATATAATATTTGGATATAAATGTTCATAGCCTAACGGGATGAACAATTTCTTATTTTTTGTTGCTCGCCCAGTTTCCAATGATTTCTTATTTGTAATGTCAATTGCTGCCGTTTTACTTTTGTGTAAGATTTTTATTTTGATGAGTTCTTTTGGCCTTCTCAGTTTACTTCAAACACCACTACTAGATTATCAGGGTAGTCACTTTTTTCACATTTGCTTTTGGTTGAGTTCAAATTTCTATTTTCACTGAATGATAATCTAATAGGGGACATTTCTTGTACTGAATTTTTATTTGTGATTTTGATTACCCCGTTGGAACAATCCATTTGATCTTACTCTGTCTTGTGGCATTAGGTAAATATTCTCACTCATACTGCTGATGTGGCATACAAAGAATCCGATCTGAAGAAGATTGACGAGCTTAAACAAAAGCACCGAGAACAAGACCTAATAGAAGGAGTTGTCCTGGATGGGAATCAATGTACTGAGCCAGGTATGGAAAAGGCTGGAAAAGAGAGAGAAAATCAAGAAGAGTTGGAAGAAATATCTGGACATTTAGCAACTTCTGAGAATATGTTGGAAGCAGTTGAGGGTGGAGCTGTGTGGGATATCTTCCGCAGAGAGGATGTTCCTAAGTTGCAGGAATATCTCAAAAAGCATTTCAGGGAATTTAGGCACATTTATTGTTATCCTTTGAGTCAGGTAATATCATTAGATATCAACTCATGATGGTTTTGTCATTGAGCTCCCCGTGATGATGTCATTAGATTTCAACAAATGATGATTATTTGTACTCTCTTATTAGAATTTTTGTGCATAACCATTTTAGTGTTCCTTTGTTATTGGCTATTAACTCCACAAGTTTGGAGTGCTTCCGTGCATATTCAAGCTTAGTTAGCCGTATTTCTGTGCACCAGTTGCTTTCAGAGGATACATAATAGGGTTTTGATGCTGGTGGACTGCTCTATTTTAAAGCCAACAATTCTCAGTTATTATAGATTTTGGATTTTGTAGCTCTTGTGAGATGTTATGTAGAGGCAATAAATTGTTTCCTGAGATTGAAGCCACTTCCTGTTGGTATAGGTGCTCTTGACATGTTGATCGGCTGAGCTTGAGATACTGGCCCTAAAATTTCTGAGCTGGACATTGTGTTTCATTTTGAGTACTTTGACATAAGTTACATAAAATTCTGTGACAGGTCGAGCATCCTGTGCATGATCAGACTTTTTATCTTTCTCAGGAACACAAAAGGATGTTGAAGAAGGAATATGGTGAGAAGTCTATCGTTGTTTAGATTCTTTAATTTCAACAACGATAACCTATTAAAGCAAGAGTTTTCATCGTTTTATGACAGGAATAGAGCCATGGACATTTATCCAGAAGCTAGGTGATGCTGTATTTATCCCTGCTGGCTGTCCTCATCAAGTCCGTAATAAGAAGGTGATTATTTTTGCTTATCCACTTATGATAAAGAAAGCATTTCTGTATTTACTTTCAGATGGACTCAATATACTTATCAAGTATGGTTTCTAATCCACTATTTTATTGAACTTCTCATTCCCTGAAGTTCTACATAAGGAAGCCAACAATATGCCTTTAGTAACAAGGAGAAGAGAAATGCCACCCTTTTTCATTATGAACTATTAGGTGTTAAAGGTAGCATGCTGCTCAATCTGGAACATTACAAAAGGGCATTTTCAATGCGGATTGGTTTTGATTAGTGTGGATATATATTTGACAAATGCATGTTTACTTAATTATACCACTACAAATATTTGGATAGTAGTCTATTTCTCAAAGGGATAAGAAAATATCATCTTTGCATTTATGACAAGTTTTACCATCTTTCTTAGCCAGATAGAGCTTTTCTTATAAAATTATTATTTTTTAACAATTATGTTTACCTCCGTATCTAACTGATGAATATCAGTTTTGGGTCTTTAATATCCACGAGCCCCCCATATACATGCATATGAATACTAGCCTAGGGCATGACAAAAGTTGTTCCATTTTCAAGTCCTGAAAATAATATTTTGTCCAGTTAGAGAAAGATTACACACACATATATAGATCATGATTCTCTACTGGTCGGAAAAGCTTTGTGCAGTAGATGCTTGCTTGTTAGGCAATTAGAATGAAACAGACTGAAGAGCTTTCAGATTGTGTAGCTTTGGATATTATTATACTTGTACTGACATCACCTAGGAGTAAGACGCGACAGCTAAAGTTTGGCACAATGAAAAAGTTGCTTGTTTTGTGGCTAGGTAGTAATAGGTTTGAGTTACGAAAAACAATATCGTAGTAAATTTTAAATATATTCAGATGAGCTTTTCAATTAACTGGTGTTTTATTGCCAATGCGAAGATTATCTTATTGCAATTATCCTCAAGTTATTTCTAAAATCTTTCAACCACAAGCTATCAAAATGGCTTGGTGGTGTCAGACGTTCCTCAAAGCTCATAGAAGAGATCCAAACCTTGATGTTGTGTTAGTTAAGGCGCGCTTGGGGTGTGCCTAGGGCAGCGGGGCGCGAACGAGGCACCCTAATCCCCCCCGGCGTGCGCCATCAATAAGGCGTACCCGGGGCGTGCGCCTTTTCCTAAGGCGTTGAGGCACCAAGCGCCACCAAGGTGCCCCTGCTATGGATCTTCTAGGATTGTGAACAACCGAAGAAGACAATGAATAGAGGAAGGACTGATCAGAAGAGAACGTCAGTCGAATCTCTTCATTCAATGGCAAGTTCAGAGTACATAGGAAGAAGACAATCTAACAGAACAACAATAATCCCCAACTTCCACTGACAGACTACCTCTTCTAGCTACACTTCCCCCTGTAACTACTTGTAACCGCTATTATTTACAATACAATGCAGCTGTATGGTCCTTCATTTTTTATTTCTTCACTTCACCCCATTCAGCTTCTCCCTGCAGAAGGTCTCTGCACGTGTGCTCGCTTCCTCCGCTCACGACCATAGCAGCCCCCCTCTTTGTTATTAGAACCCTAATAGAAGAAAGACCCTTGACTCCTCCTCCCCGTCGGACCCATCCTCTCGCCGGATTGTTCTTCCCTGAGCCTGGTTGTGAGCTTTTGAGAAAGCAAGTTCCAATTGGATCAGTCTATTTTTTTCTGCCATCCGTTTTCCATACGGCCATGTGGATTGTATATGTCAAAGGAGTTTATTTACGACCTATACTAGTCTTAGCTTGAAATAAATGCTCCGAGTTTGTAACTTATTGACGTTTTGGGTGGGAGTGTTTTGCAACCTTAGAGTCCATACCGACACCGATGAGGAGATTGAAGGAGATGTGTCGAAAAAACATGAAAAGTTTGACTACCTTTGACTATTGGGTAACCAAACAGAGCAAAGGCGCCGCATACTTTTGGTGCCAGCATTAGCGCTTGCCTGAATGGAGGATTGTGCTTATGAAAATGTATGGAGGATTTTTGTTGGAATGCTGGTCAACTAATGGAAATGATCCAGCCTCTATAAATGGTTGGCTGCTGATGGAAATGATGCCGCCATGGGCGACAAAATCCTAAATTTTGTACCCTAAACACTTCGCTATTGGGAGCACCTAACTCACCACTAAAGATGTTGTGTGCCTTACACATGTATTGCCTCTCAAAGTGGCTTTTGAAAAGATTTATTTGCAGTGAAGAGAATGATGTAATTAACAACAATCAAGCTGTCATCAACTAATGTAGAGTTGCTTACATGGATTCTTTGTTTTAATCATGTTCGATCCTCAATCACAACATTAATAATGTCTTAACATAAGTGATTGAATTCTACATCTGTGGTCTCAAACATCGTTGAAGACACTACCCAGAAACAATTTATCTTGCATGATTTCAAATTTTTACATCTACCTGAAAAAATTTTCCTAAACCAAAGATGCCCTTATGCATTATGGAGGAAGCATCATTAAATAGACGTTATATTTGTCTGAGCTGATCTGCAGATGATTGAAAGCACACTCCATCAATAAGAGTGCGCTATTTACGTCAACATAATGGATGGTCATCTGCGATGGTACTATATCTGCTGCATAAGGCATAACACAAGCATGGAAGTGAGTTTTGAATGAAACTAAATCTGAATGCATCATATGGAATGCCAAGCATAGTTGTTAATGGCGATAGGCGGGGCGAGGCGACAAGCCCTCGCCCGCCAGAGGCGAGAGGCGAGGTGAAATCAGCATAAAAGGCTATTTATAATATTAATCACCATAAAAGAATCACATTGAAGTCCTTTAATACAAAAGGCAGGCCTTGATTTTCCTAAAATAATGTTCTATAAGTCTGGGAATACAGCATAAAAAAATCGTCTGGAATAATTGTTCTATAAGTCGTAATAGGGTTTTTTAATTTTTCAAAGTTTTGCAATTAAGTCCTCTTATTCGTCATCAACAAAAGGCTTGCCTTTTTGTCGCCTTTCGCCTGAGAAAAAGGCGAGGAAAGGCGAGGAAAGGCGAGGAAAGGCGTCGCCTTTGTACCACGCCTCGCCTTGAGGGGAGGAAAGGCGAAGTCGCATCGCCCGCCTCGCCCCTCGCCATAGGAGTCGCCTCGTCGCCTTTAACAACTATGATTGCCAAGTAATCATTGTAATTTATTTATTTTTATAACTAAAAGGTTTCTGGGCTTGTGGAAAAGCTTTGTTTGACTCGGACCTAGTACGTTCCCTTAGAGCCATTGCAAGACCTATAATCCACGACGATTGGGTAAATCAGATCCATCAAAGTTAGGTTTTGGCAAGTACCTCAGGTTGCGACTGTTGAGATTTGAACTTGGGATCTCCTAGGAGAATCCTCGATATCTGTTTTTTTTTTTTTGGTAGAAAGGGAGTTCGTAGATTAGTCAAAATAGTGTCTAGAATACATCAAGATTGCCTTCACGTACACTGTTGATACCAGAATATGGTATATCCCTATGCAGTACATCTATCACTAAATCCTCAGTGTCTTTACCACCAGGGGTATCCCTTTAGGACCCAATGTAGTGGAAATTTTCTCAACCTCCATTCAGCTCATCAGAAACTTCTGTGCATTCTCTACTACATTTAAAATAGTCCTTTTTTGTCTGTTGTAGTCATGCATCAAGGTAGCCATGGATTTTGTCTCTGCTGAAAATGTCGGCGAGTGCATTCGATTGGCCGAAGAGTTCCGGAAGCTTCCCAATAACCATAGAGCAAAGGAGGACAAATTAGAGGTTTGTTATTCGTAACTTCCTCTACTTGTGATTATATGCTGTGACCCTGTTGCGATGCAATATCTGGAAGTTTATTTGTTTTCGCGAGTGGATATTTCCATATTTACCTTAGCAAGAAGAGTTACCAGATGCATTTCCTCCTTGTAGAGCCACTTCCTAGGAACAATACCCTGATAATGATTCATGGATCGTGTCAGCTCCACTGAACATTTTCTATTATGTAGACCCTAGTGCGATGGCTGTTCTATTATATTGGTTTGATCAACATCTTGTCACAATTGTAGGATCCAAAAGCCAGCGTTTATAAACTTCATCCATGTTGTAGTGTTGCTAGGAATGTGGCCTCTGGGAATAGTAGTTTTCTCCTGAGGTCCCAAAATGATGTTTGCTGAGATTTGACAGGTCAGGAAAATGATGATCTATGCAATGGCTGAGGCAATCAAATATCTGGAGGTGTTCCGAAAATAGGAGAGCGAGGAAGAAGACCGATCAAAGGGGAAATAGTCCCCTTCAATGCGTACAAAGGAATAAGGCCCCTTTTTTGATGCTCCTCGCAGATGTCTGTGGATACAGACAAGCAGGGTATCTTTTTGGTGGTTACATGGGCACCTACAGGGGCAGTGCCGAAGTGAAGAATCTTGCTCTAGCCGCGGTAAATCCTGGGTTTTTCTGGAAAACTTATGGTGGATTATGGGGCGGATAAGTTGTCTAATGATATGCCGTGGCCACTGTCTGCATATTTGTATGTTGTATTTACTATGGAACTGTATGGCTCTCTATGACCATTTTCATGCTGTAAAATTTGAACCTTTTTGTCTGCCAGCGCTATTTTATTTTATTTCTCGAAATGTGCATTTAAAATTATAAAATATTTTAATCAACTAACTCTCTTGGAGAATTTTTCATCGAATTTGTGGTTTCAGGAGTGAATATTTTAGGGTTTCGGATTCAGTTGGATCGGGACTATGTAGCACTGGCCCAGATTCAGAGCCTGGAAAATGGGCCGCCATTGTTCCTTGATATGGGCCTCATATTCGGCCCAATGGGTCGTCCGAGATTTGGGCCGAGCCTACAGACAGGCACAAGTAGTGTTCCGGTCCGAGAAATACTCGCGAAACGACTAAAATCGAAACCCTAAAACTTTCTTCTGGAAACCCCGAATTCTCATTTCTTCGAGGTTTTATTCGAAACTCCCTCTAAATTCGATTGTAGTCGAAACCCTAAAAATTATTTTGTCCTAGAAAGTCGACACACCCAAAATTTTAGTCCTGAAATTTTAACTTCCTCTTATCCCTTTTGTCACATAAAAAACTACCTAAGTCTCTATGCTTTTTGTGTTCGTACGATGGATGACAAGCAAACACAATTTTGGGATTATTTTTACTGGCTCATTGAGTTTGGATTATTTTACAGGATCTTATAGAACTGGTCCACATCATCACTAATTAAATGGTGTTGGTTTAGGGTTGTGCTAAATGATTTCAGACAAAAAAAAAAAAATGCAGGGCAATGAACATTCTCTGCCTTTGTTCATCTATACAAAAAGATAGGAAAAAAAAACACTTTCCCTAGTTTTGAAATGCTAAACCCATTGTTTCTATATTCATTATTCCCGTTCTAGAATATCTGCCCATGTTGCAATAACAATAAACCTTCCTATATAAAATTCATAGACATTAATTTGTTTAAATCCAAACCAAATTTTATTAACCAAACTAGATTTTTATTTATTTATTATTATTATGAAAAATATTTAACTTTTTATTTGGAATAAAAAGGAAAAAAAAAAGAAAAAAGGTAAAAATTTAAAATGTTACATGGTAGGAATTTTTTTGGGGAGGGTTTGCTTTTAGGGATTCTTTTCTTTTTCTTTTCCCACCCCCTCCCGCGTAAAACCTCAGCAAAGCTAACTTCCAGCATCTCTCTTTCTCCCCCACTTCTTTCACACTCCCTTTTGCATATCAAACAACCCTCCCTCCTCCATACATCATCGCCCAATTCCCACCCCAAGTTCTTGACTTGTTCTTTACCCAACTTCCTTCCCTTCGATCGCAGTAATGGGTGGTGTCGGGAGCAAGGAAAAGCGCAAGCAATCCGGAGCAAACGGTTACCCCACCACGATCACGGCCACCACCGGCACCACCCAGAGTCAATCCCAATCTTACCCTCATCAGGAGCAGCCTCAGCAGCAGCAGTACTATCCTCCTGTTCATACCCAGAAGGCTCCGGCTCCGCGGGCCCCCAGGAAGCCCGCAGTTAGTGTTACGGCAGGGGCAGCGTCCTCGGGTACGAAGAAGGATAACGCTATCCTTGGGAAGCCTTACAAGGATGTGAGGAGGTTCTATACTTTAGGAAAGGAACTGGGTAGGGGACAGTTTGGGATTACTTATCTGTGTACAGAGAATTCGACTGGTCATAGTTATGCCTGCAAGTCGATCTCGAAGAGGAAACTGGTGTTTAAGAGTGATAGGGATTGTATCAAGAGGGAGATTCAGATTATGCAGCATTTGTCGGGGCAGTCGAATATTGTCGAGTTTAAGGGTGCGTACGAGGATCGGTACTCGGTGCATCTCGTGATGGAGTTGTGCGCAGGTGGGAATTTGTTGGACAGGATCATTGCTAAGCGGCATTACAGCGAGAAGGCAGCTGCCGCTGTTTGCCGCTCCATTGTGAATGTGGTTCATATATGTCACTTCATGGGTGTGATGCACCGGGATCTGAAGCCAGAGAATTTCCTCCTAGCTAGCAAGGACAAGAATGCCATTCTCAAGGCCATTGATTTTGGGTTGTCTGTCTACATCGAGGAAGGTTAAAGCTCGATTCCTGGTTGATCTCGTGTTCGATGGACCTTGTGATTGGTCTGAGCTTATGATCATTTCTTAAAGTTAATCCTCGAATATTGTGAACCAGCAGATATATGTTGTTAATATATCATACTGATACTGATAGTATTGTCCGAAATTCAAGTTGCATTGCTCTTGTTAGGTCCTCATTATATCATACTTAGTTTTATATGCTGTGGCTGCTGGTAACAGGCAAGGTTTACCGGGATTTTGTCGGCAGTGCTTGTTATGTTGCACCTGAAGTATTACGACGTAGTTACGGTAAGGAAATTGATATCTGGAGTGCCGGGGTGATTTTGTACATTCTTCTAAGTGGAGTTCCTCCATTTTGGGCAGGTGATATCATTGATTCACTCTCTTTTAACATTGCTTTGTTGGAGATAATCTTTTCAGCTGTATCCTGCATTACTATTTTTATCCTTTGAATTGATATCTCAGAAAATGATAAGGGTATCTTCGACAAGATATTGCACGGGGAAATTGATTTTGCATCCGACCCATGGCCATCCATCTCAAATAGTGCCAAGGATCTTGTCAGGAAAATGTTGACGCAGAATCCTAAAAAGCGAATCACAGCTGCACAAGTACTCGGTATTGAGACTTTCTGAAATTATCTTGCCCATTTACTTGCTTAAACCCAGGCAGCAAACAACGACTAAATGATGGTAATGAGCAGAACATCCATGGCTCAAAGAAGGCAAGGCATCAGACAAGCCTATAGACAGCGCTGTTCTCTGTCGAATGAAGCAGTTCAGGGCCATGAATAAACTCAAGAAACTCGCCTTGAAGGTTAATTGCTTACAGTAGATCGTCAGTGAGTTTTGTTTTGCTTTGTTTTGATGCTTTAGAATGATGCTGTCTTCATAATTTCTAAAAGTTATGGCTTGATCACTTCTCCACCTTGTTCTGTCAAAAAAGTATGTACAAGGAGGTTATTACTATTTCTTACCACTGCTCAGGGGAGTTCCTTCAGTTTTAAGTGTTGCCATCTTTTCTCTGATGAGATTAGTTTGTAATTCTTTTTAGGTTATTGCTGCGAATCTCTCCGAAGAGGACATCAAAGGTCTCAAAGCTATGTTCACCAACTTGGATACGGACAACAGTGGGACAATCACCTACGAAGAGCTAAAGACTGGTTTGGCTCGACTTGGGTCGAGGCTATCAGAGGCAGAAGTCCAGCAACTTATGGATGCAGTCAGCCCATTGTTACTCAACTAAACTGGAGTTGCCTCATCGATTGATTGCAACTCATGGATGTGGTCTGTGTTTCAGGCTGATGTCGACGGAAACGGGACGATTGACTATATTGAGTTTATTTCTGCTACTATGCATCTACATAAACTGGAGAGAGACGAGCACCTGTACTCTGCTTTTCAGTATTTCGACAAGGATGGCAGTGGGTAAGCCTCTTAAATTATTACTAGTAGCTTCAATACTCTGCCTAGGAGTAATCTTTAATACTCATGTTAAGGTGTTCGGGACTCGAAAATAAGTCCTTGTCATGTCCCTATGGGAACACTCATTTGTGTTGTGATCGACTCTTTCTTCGTAATGTGCATCAAGCTATATCACCAAGGACGAGTTGGAAGCTGCGATGAAAGAGCACGGAATTGGGGATGAAGCTGACATCAAGGAGATTATCGCCGAGGTCGACAAAGACAAGGTAAGTAGTCATGCTACGATTTTCTTTAGTTTATGACAGATTTTTTGTTTTGGTTCCCCTTGGCTGGACATAAGCTCTCTGCTATAGGATGGGAGGATTGACTACGACGAATTTTGCACGATGATGAGAAGCAAGACTCAGCAGCCAGCAAAGCTGTTCCAAGGTCAGTGGAGGCACTAAACCGGCATCGTTGGGTGATTTCTTTTGGTGCACAAGTCACGGTCCATCCTAGTTTGATGCACAATGGTCTCCCTAGGTTCAAGCCCGATGCATCCTTTACCCAAATATCTTTCATATATTCTTGGAGTGTATAGTAGATGTTGTATGTGCTTCAAGATCTCTAGATGAGGCAAACCTTTTGTGAATTGAAACGTGAATGAATATCGAGTTGTTGTTATCATAGGTCTTTTCCCTAAACAAGGCAGCACAACTCTTTCCACTCGAAATGGAACATTTTTGAAGCATTGTTGCAAGACTATTTCGACATCTAACAGATGAAAATGACAGATGGGCGCATATCTGGTGCTAGACATGGAACTAACCACAGGTTTTTAATGCATTCGGAATTCGCAACTGGTAATGGAGTTTGAACATCATTAGCCAATGGAGAACGAAATAACCTCTGGGTATGTCTGCATGTCACGTCAGCGACAAGATGGCGGATGTGTGGCGCATACCGTTTCACTCTCTCCACATGTTCAACTCGAACATCCCAAGGAAGTCCCGAAAACCTAAATCATCAAGCATATCCACTTTCTTCAGTTTCGGCGACCTGAGAAAAATTGCACAACCAGGAAGTGAAATGAATACTCTCAGAACCAGGAAGTGAAATGAATAATATTTGTCTTTGGCCTCTTTAATGAATTCCAGAGTTGAGAGAATGATTCAACCTCCAGTTCTCCTTTTACATTTGTTGCGGTACTGTCGATACGGGCCTATAAATGACTTCAATTCCCTGTAGTCAGGGCACACTTACTAGAGAGTCGCATGCAACAAACATCACCTTCTTCAATCTTCTCAAGTTTGACAGGTCTGTGATTTCACCCATGAAATCATCACTCTCCCGGACGCTTAATTTCTCCAAGAGCCCCATTCTCTCAACCCCAGAAAAGTCGATGCGTTCACATCCACACGGTTCTAAACACCGAAGTCTCCTCAACGATCCTAAATCTGACAACCTGATAGGATCGCTCATATTTCTATTATTATCTCGTCTCCTACTCTGCCTTGACTGCAAACATGGGTATCCCACGAGTGTCAATGTATGCAAGGATGAAGGAAGCTGCGATGGTTATGGTCCTCCCAGACATCGATGCAACGGTTCCAGCAGCATCACATGAGAAACATGGGGAATTCCCCCTGGCTGCACACCCATGGCCTTCTCCAACACCCTCCGGCTCTAAAGTTCTTCGTGACGGTCCTCAGCCATGGTGAAGGTAACGTCCCGTTCTTTTCCTGTCTCAGGACTCCGGCAGTTGGCTTTCCTTCCGATGTAGACAAGAGAACAAGCAGTATGAAGAGCAACAACGAGATAAATGACGCTTGCTTTGGCCAAAACATCTCCAATCACCCAAGGAGGAGAATTGTTGAGGAGTCCCGGTTCTGGTTTATATTAACTATTCTATACAAGTCATGCCATGGGACAAGGCATGCCAACGCTACTAATGATCTTGATGTTGCTTGTGGAACAATCACAGGGAACGGCAGAGGCCTTCGACAATTGCCAGCTCTCTTGCCTCGTTGGATGTATGGGTCGTTGGCCTTACATCCCATTTGTGCGGTAGTTTGCCTCCTTACGGTCCGGTAAAGCGACTCTTCCGGCATCTGAAAGCTCCTTGATGCAGTACAAAAGCGGTTGCATCATGTCAAGATGCCTGCACCCGAATCACAGTAACTGCCAATGACCCTTTATTCTGCAAACAAGGCTTGCCAGGCATATAATTTTAAATTTCTCTAACGCTTTAATTTTGTGATAAGTGCCGATGATGAGAGCACCAAGGGATGCGTTATACCTTGCTTGGACATCTGTGATAAGGAATACGTGATGTGTCCGTACTGATTGAAGAAACTATCATATGTGAACAATAAGGAGCAGTTAGCAATGACTAATGTTGATATGAGAAATAATCTTCACACATGCACGCGTGATACAAAACGTATGTTGAAACGGCACTTTTTTAGTCGGTACGACCTTTCGGTAAAAACACAATAATTTGATGCATCACTCAAACAATAGAAAGAATATCGAGTCACTAAATGGTCGATAGCACGACGACGGTGTTAGGAAAAATCAATCGAATCCAGAATCACTGGAATTTTAAGACACGGATAAGAACAGTAGTGCTTGGATGAAAGATGGAATTGGCATTGGCTAATCCATTTGTCTTAATCAACACCCGTTCCATTATTTTGGCTCGATTCATTATGAATTATGTCACTGTAAGTTACCCTTTGGAGTTATTAGCTCGGATCCGTTGTTGGCTCCACTGGTAGAATGAGCACAAATAATACGAACACGAGATCGCAAAGTTTGCGTTAACAATATAATCTTCAGCCAACACCACAAATACGCCGTAGAGATTCGAACCTAAGACTTTTAAGTAAATCCTCAATGCCTTAGACCACTAGGGTGTCCTTCGCAGGAAAGAATTCTTTTATCCCTAAGTGATGCGATCATTTTGTGACCAATCGGGTTTAAATTTACAAGACAATAAAGACTTTCATAATTTTATTGGAATCAATCCCAACAACTTGGTCGGTCACTTAGTTCATATTTCTATTAAATTCTAAATTATTGGCATTTCGGCATAACTTTTCATGAAAATAATCTTTCTTTATTTAAAAAAACAATTTAACATTTTGACCGTTCATATATTTAGAAGAAAGGGTACTACTAAAAAGAGGTAAATATTTAATATTTTTGAAAATTAGTCAAATACACTCTTCTTGAAAACAAAAAACTCATTCGGATGTGTTTGTTACTCTTCAAATTTAATTTAAAAAATTGAAGAAGAGTCGATATAATCAGGAATTTGATACTGAAGTGGACGACCATCCCTGTCGGATGTTTAACATATTCGACCTAGGAATTTGTATACTTTTTTTTTCGGAGTTGTCTAGTTCGTTTGTGAGTTTTGTGCATTTTTTTTATGTCCAAGTGATGCGATCATGTTTTGTGTAATCTGATTTCGATGTATCAGTAATCAAGACTTATTATTAATTTAATAGTCCTTTAATAGTAACATTAATCTTCTTCTTTTATTTGAAAAATTAATTCCTACAAATATGACTTTTAATTTAATTAAAGGGGACCTTTATGGCAAATTCATTCTATTCTGGACTTTCTTATAATGATTATAGCTGAGATTCATTTGCCAGAAAGTTCGTTATGTTTAGAAAAGTTCATATGACATGATTGTGGAACAAATTTTCCTGTGATGATTATGAGAGAACAAACTTTTTTTTTTACGATCGACTGTAAAATGGGTCCCAGTCGACCAAAATCTCAATAAAGTGAGGAAAAAGCAGCTCACGACATGGCATATTTGCGGCTTCCTTTATGTCTTGGTCATATTTCTTTGTTCGTAAAAAGTTGGCTTCTTGTCGTAACGTTAAAGGATGAAGTCTTAACAAGAATCCAATTTATATTAATTCTCTCAAAAGATAAAATTCATCTCAAATATAAATATTTGACACCAAGCTGAGATTGCCAAATTTTTCAGCCATTAAAATCAACAAAACCCATGTAGAGATTCTCTAACTTCAAATAATATAATAATATTTTTTTTGCAATTAAAACAGATAATATATATATAGCAATTAAAATAAGTAAAATCTATCTAAATTTCTGCTAACTTTTCTGCCATTAAAAAATAGCCATTTAAATTAGTTGTATGTTGCTTACCTATCAAATAAACGACTATCACAACCAAATTTATAAAATAATTAATTTTACTTGTAGATTTTGACAACAATAAAATAATTTATATGTTGGAACAATATGGAGTTTGTCCAAGTTGTAGGAAGCTTGAATTTGGTTAAGGAAGTATTGGATTCGAAACATATCGTATACATTCACCCCTGTAAGAAGAACCACCTACCATAGTCGACTGTCTTACTCGGATCAAATCCAAATTAGTCGAGACGAAACTCAGGTAACCAAAAAAAAATAAGAAGCAAACTTTTCAAGTCATTTTAAACCTTTAGATATATTAAAATAATTTTGAGTAATTTCAGATAATTGTTTTGTTGGGGTGGTAATTTACCAAAAAAGAAAAGAGAATAAATTTTTCTAAAGTATTATTAAATGCCCATATATGAAAAAAAAAGCTTTTTTAGATGGAAAATCGGGTATATATAAATGATGGTGCACCCGTTCGATATCCATATCTAACTAAGAAACACATCGTACAAAGAAATTTCTTCCTTCGAATATGACTTCGAAGAAACTGATTCCGGTGTCGGCGGCACTGATGATTCTTTTGTTCTCGATAATGATGCTCTATATGGATGCGGCCTTAGCGGGGTTAACCCCCTTCGAGGTAGGTTGCGACAAAGAATGTAAAAGCAAGCAAGAACAATTCTACCGAGCTTGCAACCAGGATTGTGTACGCAGAAAATGCAGACAACCGACCCCGGACCTCGATTCTTCTTACCCTCCCATTTCAGACCCGAAGATCCAGTGCCAAATGGAATGCGTTTCTTCTAAATGCATGAACGATGTCTTCTAAATGCAAGAGTCTATATTATCCTGATATTTGTATTCAAAATGATGGTTTTTTAAGGAATAAGAAACCTTTAAATGTACAAGAATAATTCGGATAATTTGGAATCATTCGGTAGTTGGATAATTTGCAAAAAAAAAAAGAGGTTGGGTTTTTCTGGCATTATTATAGAATATCCACAAATTGAAAAAAGTTGCATTACGATACTCGAGTCGATATATCAAGAGGAAGGCATTAGGCGGGCGGACTCGTATCCTCGTGTAATACAAACCACGCACGTGTACGTGGGTGGAGACTTTTTGTTGTATAACAAGAATTATTATTGACATATATTCATGTTTTAACATTTGAAGCCGTGAAAAGTCTCCGGTAACGAAATATTAAATCAAAATCAGTTAGTTTGTCAACGTTGCATGATCATACATTAAAAATAAAATAAATAGAAAAGAATAGACTTCACGGGGAAAGGTTAGTCAGAAACAAATATGATAAAAAAATTATCCTAACTATTTTAATATTTTTTGATCATTTAATCTTATGAATGTTTAAAATCCTAAGGGAAGTATTGTTGAGGATTTTTAGGGGGGATGTTTAATTTTTCATGTATGTATTTTTATTAATTGATTGATTAAGTTTAACGTGTGTCAAATCATTTTAATCACTTCATAATAATATTTGTCTTTGGCCTCTTTAATGAATTCTAGAGCTGAGAGATACAACGTTAATAATCCGGTTGAGGCAAAGTACATCATTCAACTTCCAGTTCTCCTCCTTTTGTCAGTTCTCCTCCTTTTGTTGTGGTATTGTCGATACGGGCCTTCAAATGACTCCAATTCCCGACAATTATAAATCTTCAAGTGGCAGTCTCCCGCCAGACAGGGCACGCTTATCAGAGAGTTGCATTCATAAAACTCCACTGTTTTCAATCTTGTCAAGTTTGACAGGTCTGCGACTTCACCCACGAAATCATCACAATACGAGACCCTTAAGTCCTCCAAAAGCTCCATTCTCTCAATCCCAGAAAACTCGATGCGGTCATAACACCGTATATGTAAAGAGCAAAGCCTCCTCATCGATCCTAAATCTGACAACCTGATACGATAACTCGTATTTCCATTAATATCTCGTCCATCCAGCAAAGTCTCACTCCACATCTTCATCCAACGTCCCATGATCGTCAATTTACGCAAGTCCGAAGGAAGCTGCATTGCGGATGAAATGTTCCAAGAATCCAGACAGAGTTCTTCCAGCCTGGTTAAGGAACCCAAATTGGTAGAAAGAAAACCACGGACATCAAACTTCAATTTCTGCAACCCATGGAGCTTCTCTATCCCCTCTAAGTCCTGATCGAGACCAACCAACGTCAGTGATCGGAGGCTGGCGAGTCCGGAAAGATTGCATCTTGCAAGGTTTGGCTCCTTTGACCTTGGAATGCTAACATAATTGGGTAATTTGTCAATTTCCAACACCTCAAGGCTCTTTAGATTGCCGATCGAGGAAGGTAGCTTCCTTATCCTAGTCCGAATCCCACGGAGTATTCTCAGGTCCCCTAGCCTCCCAATAGACTCTGGCAGCTCCAAAATTCCGTCACACCCGAACAAAATGAGCTCTTGTAGAGCCTTTGCATATCCAAGCTCTTCTGGCAACCTTGGCAACTTACTACACCCTCTTATAATCAAGCGTTTAAGATCCCCTAATACACTGATAGAACTGGGGATTTCTTTCAATTCCTCGCAAAAGTAGAGATCAATTTTCTCCAGCTTTGGAAAACGAGAGAGGTCAGGCAGTCTTGTAATCCCCGCTTCCGAGATATCAAGTACTCTCAAATTACCCATTCTCTATTAAAACAAAAAAAAATGAGTATTGTCCCATGATTAGTTAATATTGATTTTCTACTTCATGAGAGATTGTACAAGGGAAAGGAAATTAATACCATGTCTTTCGTTGAATCATCCGTAATTCCATACCCCAAAATCTGGAGAATGACGAGGCTGTCCATCTAGAAGAAGTAGGGATTAGGTCTGACATACGCCCTCACACGTAGCCACAATAGATTTCTAAACTCCCCACTTAATCCTGCTCCAATTAGGCTGAGAAACCTGAGATTGGCCATGCCCTCGAATTCCTTCCCGGTTAAAATTAATTCCTTCCCGATTGAAAGCTCCAAAATACCATCCAGGTGGATGGCTAAAACTTGATCGGTGCCCTAGTAACATAACATAGAGGAAATGAGGAAGCCAAAAGAGAGAGATCGAGTCCAATCCAATAAATTAGGAAAACATCATTATTATTATTATTATCATCTCACCTGCTTTTGGCGTATGACATTAAGCGCCAATTTAGGATCCCACAGCCTGCTGCGCTTGCAGATATGGGGGCTCTCTGAACTAACAATCTCCCTTCCCATCTCTCTAATTAAGTCATGCATCCAATACTTGTCATTGCCAACATTAAGTACCTTTATCAAAGATCTGTTCTGGAGGACATCCAGTCCACTTTTAGGAAAAAAACCACAGGCTTCCCACATGTAACTCACATACTTCCTTGGCATCACATGATGGTCGAAACATGCAATGTCCAGAAAAATCTGCTTCTCACTCTCGTCTAAGTCATCGTAGCTGATCCGCAGCTTATTCAAGACGTCTTTGTGAGGCACTCGCTCCAGCTTTTCCAATGTATGTTCCCATTTATTCTTTTTCTTTTGGAATAAGTGCCCTCCGATCACCTTCAAAGCTAAGGGAAGATTTCTGGACATACGAATAACCCGCTTCGATAAATCAACAAAGTCATTTGGAGGCCCCTCTCCACGAAATGCGTGCCAACTGAAGAGTTGCAGAGCATGATCATCACTCATTCCCTCCACTTCATAAACAGTATCACTAAGTCTCATAAGGCCCTCGCAAACGCTCTTATCCCTCGTCGTGATGATGATTGTCGTTCCCGGTGAGAAGAAATCGAAATTTCCAGCCAACATTTCGAGCTGACTACTCTCGCTGACATCGTCAAAAATGACAAGGATCCTTCTGTTGCGGAGCCTTCTTTGGATCTCATTCATTCCATCGCTAGAGTCACCAATTTCTCCATCCGATTTGCCAAAGATATCCCTCAATAGCTTCTTTTGCAACCTTTCAACACCCTCCGCACCAGTCGACAAGGTTTCTCGTACATCAGGAAGGAAGCAGCATCCATCGAATCGGGAAGAGATTCTGTTGAAGATGACATTCGCCAACGTTGTCTTCCCAATACCCCCCATGCCGTGCACCATCACAACTTGTCGTTCAACGTGAGAACTCAAATTCAACATGCCCATTACGTTCTCCACGCGATCATCCATTCCTAATAGCAGATCCGGCAAACTCCTATCTTTGATTTTCAGCTTGTTTAGAATATCAACAACCACAGCACTAATAAACTCGCCCATCCTGCCCAAAATCAAATGGAGATCAAGTTTCTCAAAAAACTGCCGACTAACAACATGGAAAAGCATAAGGGAAACAACAGCTGTTGAAAAATCCGAAATGACAAAAATAATTATATAAGAAAGAGAAAGATTAAAGATTATGAGTTATATACCCCTTATCTCCTTTGTATTCCTCACCACGGATACGTCCAACCTCCTCCAGAGCTTCCTCCCACAATTTCACATCCTCTTCCTTGTATTTTTCTTTGTGCTTCTCGAGGGCGTCCCGGTACAGATTGGTTTGCAGCTTCACGTCGCTGGGGCTTACATCGTAGAAGATGGGCAAGATGACTTTCCTAGAGGCTGGGTCCCTGCGGCAGTCCACCATCATGGCGAGTTCTCGGAGGCACCACGAGCTCGATGTGTAGCCTTTGGAGAAGACAACAACGTAGATCCTAGAGTCCGGGACAGCTCGACGGAGCTCCTCCCCGATCTCTTCGCCGTTACGGACCTCCTCCGTGTCCCTGAACACGCGTATCCCCTTTTCCTTCATGAACACATAAAGGACGTCGGTGAAGATGTACCGGGTGTCAGGTCCCCTGAAGCTAACGAACACATCGTAAGCAGATCCGTTGGGGGTGTTCACAGTGCCGCGGTTAGTCCCTGCTTCCGATGTCCCCGCCATCCAATGGAAGGGAGAAGGGAGTAAGAGAGAGAGAGAGCGGCTGATGATGATGATGGATGGATGGACCGGATGGACGCTTCCTTCCAGAGGCAGAACTAAGGATAATGCCCCTGGATTTTCTAAAAAATAAAATTAGGTTCAAAACTTTATTTATTTTAATATAAAAAATTAAAATAGTTCAATTTGGCCGGATTATTTTTTCTGAATTCCCTACTACTTCCTTCTCTATTCTATACAAGTCATGCCATGGGACAAGGCATGCCAACGCTACTAATGATCTTGATGTTGCTTGTGGAACAATAACTAGGAACGGCAGAGGCCATCAACAATTGCCAGCTCTCTTGCCTCGTTGGATGTGTGGGTCGTTTGCCTTACACCCCATCTGTGCGGTAGTTTGCCTCCTTACGGTCCGGTAAAGCGACTCCTCCGGCATCTGAAAGCACCTTGATGTAGTACAAAAGTGGTTGCATCATGTTAAGATGCCTGCACCTGAATCACAGTAATTGTCCATGACCCTTTATTCTGCAAACAAGGCTTGCCAGGCATATAATATGATTGTAGTTTTGCTTTGTTTGGAGGTTTCAGGAAGAATACCGTCAATCTTTTGTTTGGAGGTTTATCAAACATGATTTAGTCCCCTCAATTATCTAACTTTAGAAGGAAACATGGCTGGTAATATACACCAGATATTTCAAAAGAATATGGTTTGTTTACATTTTAAACACATTTTAAAGACAAAGTGAAAGATCGACAGACCATCCACAGAGTGGTATATTAAAGGCTATAGAATGTATATTCATCACTGAAGGAATTCACACGCTCAAACTCTTTCGTGGATCTCAACCTACACTTACCGAATCACTTTCCAACTGATTACACAAACAATTGCATTATCCACTTAAATGCCTATTATGAGTAAAGGAATCACCGTCTAATCGTTAAACCATGCTTATACTTCGAAAAGGCATCTGATTCTATTATAATCGGTCAAGTAATCAATAAAAACTAAGCTAAGCTAAGGAATCATCTAAGTGACAGCGAAAAACACGCTCGATCTGCTCACGGGAGACATGACATTCGGCAGAAGGAGAGCACGGAGGTCCAGCAGTGTAAGAGGGGGTGAATTAGTGATTGTAACTTTTTCGCTCTTTTTAAATGTAAGCGAAAGCGTATTGTATCACAGTGAAGCATTTATCAGAAGTGAGATCAGCTTGCTATATCCGTTATGATTTAGTTCGTTAAATACTCATATGGATGTAAGCACGATCGTAAGGGACACAATTGTTTTATAATGGTTCGATCTTAATCGACCTACGTCCACTTTCTACCGTAAAGGTGAGTCCACTATATAAATATAATGGGCGCAAATGAGCCTTTTGCAAACAAGCACAAAAACAGTCACTTAGAACAAAAGGGAAAATATAAGAAATGGTCGGTTCCTCACATAGCGCAACCTGACTTCTCACATAGCAAAATCAAGGTATCCGCCCTACACTCAGTTTGGACGTGCATGGTTAGCACATTCGTGACTCACTGCACTGCACATACGGTGCCTAGTGTGGAATTTTCAACTCCGGCGGTTCCCACACAACCTGCTCTATTGTCCCTCAGGAGATCGAGACTTCTGCACAACACCCATGTGGTCGGGAGAACCTCTTTCCACACTCGCGGCGTTCCCAACTCGTGCTCTAACCTGCAGGCACGAGACTTCTGACGCGCACCTGAAAGTGCGTGTCTAACTGCGCAAACTCCGTAGGTTCGATATTCCCGAGAAGACACGACAAGAACGGCTTCTTACCGATGGGTCAACAACTGGTTACTGACCTCAGACGATTGGCCAGCCATTCGTTAAATGTACCGAGCACATTCAGTCCCTCTCACGACGATCAAGGTCGCACTCACCCCTTGACACTCTCAAACGCAGATTGCAAGAGGTAAGAACCAGGCGATCAATTAGTACCTTCCGTTCTATGCCAATCCTCAAAGCTTCACTCAGATCATACAGGCTTTGGACAACCACTTAAACCAGTGAGACGTACAAAGGCAATTTGGTCTAATAGCCTAGTCTATTTCTATGAAGAATTTCGTGGGAGATGTCCAGATTCATTGGGACAATCCATGTGAAACTGACCTGAACAGATATCTACTCAACGGTCGTTGCGCCCCAAACGGTAACTTCCCTTAGATAAGTTATTTCATCCGAATAAGATTAATTGTTTCCATGTCTTAAAAGATAACTAACCTAATAATAATCTTATCAGATTAATTAATAAAGTCAAATCATAATCAAAGGTATTTGATTTAACGATTTAACGTAACATTACTTCAAAAAATCAGAATAAAATATTTTGTTTCCAGAAGTAACTTTGGAAGGCAAATATCATAAACGTATGATTTGGAATGTCCAAATCAAATTCAACGTGTTTAGAATCCTAGACATAAAGTCAGGCGGAGTATTACTGCAGCGCCTTACTGTAACGCAATATCACATTACTTAAGCTCTTCATTAAAGACAAGCGAAGTGTTACAACAATACAATGCTATGATTTTATAACATAACTTCTCAAGCTCATCATCATAGTCAAGGTTAACAACATTAATAATATTAAATCACTAAATTAAACAACTATAATCGCGGATTCCTTAAATACATTCGTTAACAAAATCCTTGGAAAATAAATCCAAAATAAAATACTTGGAATCGGAAATCTTAGTCCAATTTTCAGTAGATTCCACGTAGGGATACAATATTTTCATACTAATCTTTTCCGATAGTATAATTCTCCAAATGTCAGTTGTTTTCATTTAATGAATATCAAAATGAAACAAACATCGAGTCTTCTAGTGAATGCACGATTGACCATCGAAAGTCGACTGTGTTCCTCCAACTAACATCGGGAAGGCGTTTCCTTCGCGGAAATTCCCCCGTGTTTCAATATATTAAGCTGATCAGATCAAAATGCGGCTTACTACGAACATATCCAGACGGGCTCATGTAATGTGTCGTATGCCTAGCCGCACCACGTAACGATGACATGACGTCGTAGCGGGGTGAGGACGACGGACAACATAGAGCCAAGGGACGAAATGAAATGTCACTTCCACGGGCAAAAGAGCATGAGCAAGTTCCTGGAAGCATACCAAGCAAGGGGTTTCGGGTTTACGTGATGGAGAGTTTTGTTCCTTAATGACGTCATTTGGCAATTATTTCGCCAAATAATCCCGTAACTTTCAAAATTCGTCGACTAACCCAGTGAAATCGGCCTTACAAAGGCTGACTTCAGTATCTGATGAAGTCGGCATTTGAAATATTTTTTTGCCTAAGTATAGTGAAGTCGGCCTTACAAAGGCCGACTTCCTTGTGTGAATGACCTTTGACATTATTTTTTTTTGCTTTGAAAGTTTTGTTTTGCCTGCCTAGGGAAGTCGGCTTTTTTTTTTTGCTTTGAAAGTTTTTTTTGCCCGTGTAAGGCCAACTTCCTTAAATCACCTTTGAACTTTTCTTTTTTTTGCCTAAGTGTAGAAGGCCGACTTCTTACTTAACGGAAGTCGGCCTTTGTAAGGCCGACTTCACTGGGTTAGTCGACGAATTTTAAAAGTTACGAGGTTATTTGGTAAAATAATTTGTCAAACGACGTCATTAAGGAACAAAGCTCACCTGATGGATACATAAATTGGTCGTACATTTGCAAACACGTGCCTTTTATCTTAGTTTCCAATCCCATTACCTCTCATTTTTATTAATTATATAAAATGATATATATTATTTTCTTTAGACAGGAGCTTTGTTCCAACTTGTTGTGGTCCCCAAAAAGAATTTACTTTTTACCGTTGTTTGGAAACATATTCCCAAAACACCGCTTTTTCTCCGATTTCTTTTCCCTCTGTTTCTTTTTCCCAAAATCTAGCCTTTCAAGACTCACACACAGTCTTATAATTAGTCGTTCAAGATAGTTAGAAAAATTATTCTTAAGCGGCTCTCATACCAATAAACAGACTGAAGATTTACAATGCAAATTAACTCACTCAAGAGTTAAATATCAGCATGTTAGATATTCTTCAGAACAGCCAGGAATCGAACTTAAGAAGTTTTTCCCACTTGTCTTTGTCGTCGGCGTTCTACCAACCTCAAATATTCGTTTGAATATTTTGAACTTGCCAAAAATCCGAGATTGGACTTACCTTCAAGGAAATATTCCTCGAATTCACTCTGAATTAGAGTCAGCTATTCTAATTTCTTAGTATAGCTCTCTATCTGCTTTGATATTTGTGATATCTGTGCCGATAGATTTTCAAGACGATCTACTATGGTATTGAGAAGCCCAGTAGTAGAATCCTTGCCCACACCGTGATGTAAATGTAATAGTTCAGGGTTTGAACAATCAATCATAAGAATGACTCGTGCGCTGCACCACTTTAATCTCTTGATTAAAGTCTTTGAATCATAAACAACTTAAACTAAGATGTTTATCATACCTTAGTTCTCTGGGTAGCTCAGATGGTTCACCAAGCTTCCGCAACTTCTCAATCTCGAGAATCCGTGAGAGGGAGAGGCTCTTCTGTGTCTTCCAAATGCCCTTACCCTTAGGGTCTTATATAGACACTCCTCATCCATAACACAAGGTTTAGCCTTAAAGACTTTCCTTCAAGGTTTCGATTCGCAAATCTAACCTTTGAGTTAGTTTTAATCTTATTTGATTAATTCCAACTCCTCTTGATTCCTTAAGGTATTGTTGTGGAGGACGACCAAAGAAAATTTTACTCAGAGAGATGTGAGAGAAATTTTCTCTATTCAGATCGCCTCCTTTAGGACCCGTCATTCCCTTCTGGGAATTTTCTCCGCTTTCCTTGTGGAATTGGTTGTTACCTTTTCCTTAGGTTCAGCCATTCTCTTCTGAGAATCAACTTTCGTCTTTCCTTTAGAACTAGCCGAAGCTTTCTCCTTAGGGTCGACCATCTCCTCCTGGAGATCTGTTTCTGCTTTTCTCTTGGAGTTAGCTATTACCTTCTCCTTGAGACTAGCCATACCCTTCTGGGTATCCACAATTTTTAGCTTGTTAGGACACTCAAAAGATCTGTGTCCAGGTCGCTTACACTGCCAGCACAAGGCTGATTTCGTTCCAGAATTGGAACCAGCATCACTGTGCCCACTTTCTCTCTTAGGATTAGGACATACCTTCTTGGAGTGTCCTTCCTGCTTGCACTTCCAGCAGATCTTCTTCTTTGCTGCGGGATCCATCTGCAAGTTCTCTAGAGAGAGAGTCAGCTATTATGTTTTTATCTGACGAGATATACTCGACATCATATTTATAATAGCTAAACCATTCCTGCAACCTCAAAAGTCTAGTTTGCCAAGCCTCCTTGAGATTCAGACTCAAAAACCTTTTTACATAGGTCGAGTCAGAGCACACTAAGAACTTCTTAAGTGCCAAAAAGATGTAAAAGGCTTTTATTCCATTTTTTAAAGCTAATACTTCTTTTTCATGTATCAGGTACCGGAGTTCATAGCCCTTAAAACTACCCGACCAATACTTACAAACCGGTTCTGGTTTGCGTCCTCTTATTTTTAGGACCGCTCCCCAAAATTCGTTTGAAGCATCAATCTCCAGGACTAACTCATCTTTATCAGATGGTAAAGAGAGCTGAGGTAAATTTTTCACCTTACTCTTAATCCTCTGAATCGCGTGAGTAAGCTCATCTTCCCATATCCAAGAATTCACAGAAGATGTCTTCCTTGAAATCCTACCTAGATCTCGGGAAAGATCTTTCACAAACTTTCTTGCATAGTTAACAAATCCACAAAATCTTTGGACCTATTTTCTATCCTCAAATCTGTCAGGAAAATCAATAATTTTCTCGGTGATGTGGCTTTGTAATTTTATCTTTCCTTGCTCAATTTCCATGCCTAGAAAATTAACCGACTCCTTAAACCATTCTATTTTCCTTTCAGATAGAATCATGCCCTCATGTCGGAAGACATCAGTCACCTCATCAAGATGCCTCATGTGGTCGTCTTCAGTCTGACTATAGACTAACACATCGACAATATAGACCGCACAAAATTTTCGGACTTGCTTGAAAGCATTATCCATTTTGCGTTGAAAGACGCCTGGAGCATTTTTTAGGCCGAACGGCATCACCAGCCATTCAAACATTCCTTGAGGAGCATTGAAGGCAGTTAGAGGAACCGAATCTTCCTCCATTTTGACTTGCCAGTATCCACTTTTCAAGTCAAATTTAGAAAAGAATTTTGGTTGGCTCAAACTAACTCTATCAATTAAATCTCCCGCAGTGGGAATCTTATAGCCATCGTCTTTTGTAGCTTTGTTAAGCTGACGATAGTCTATAACCATTCGTGCTTTTCCTCGCACCTGCTCGGCATGATTAATAACCATAAAGGCAGGACTAGAATGTGGACTGTAACTGTCTCTAATGAAGCCTTTTCCAAGCAACTTAGGAATTTGTTTGTCAAACTCCTCAACCATCTCAGCCGTATACGTAATGTTTCTGGCTCTTATAATGGTTCTGGGATCCTTTAATTCGAGTCTAGCCTTTAGGCCATTCCGACTCCATAATTTTAGCGGGTCTTCACTAAAATTATCGGCAAGTTTTACCAGAAACTTATCCCATTTTGTTCCGGTTAACTTTACAGCCATACACACTTCTTGTTTTGGAAACAAGTCGTCATACCAGTTAGAACTCCTGGTATTCGTTGGAGAAAACAGGGTTTGTTCCCATAAATCGTTCTCATCCAACCGTATATCACCACGTTGAGCTCGCACTCTGAAAGCTTTTTCACATGGTGAATTACCACAGTAATCCGTTCGTTTCACCGGATTAGGTTTTTCTAGAATACTTATCTTTACTCCACCTATGGATACATGATGGACATCCTGCACAAAAGGTAGGTTTTTCCTTTTGTCCTTTCAGAAAAGCATCACCAATTATGATGTCTGCCTCTAATAAAGGATGGGCCAGGATCTCTTTAATGATGAACTGTTGTCCACCAATAAAGACAGGCACATTGCTAGCCTGATGGCTGACTATTGTCGTCATTCCATCTACGTTTACCATGTGGATAGGTTTCTGCAGTGGCTTCCACCACTCATCTGGTAGAGCATTGAGTCTAGCACAAGTTATGCTACACTCAGTGTCTATCAAAGTATCCAGAGAATACTCATAGTATCCAGGAAATTTGAAAGTTAGAGCCACATATGTGCTCAGGTCTTCCTTTCTTACACTAAACCCAATATTCTTAGGAACTTCCTGGGATGGTTCTATCATCCTCCAGATTTCGTCTACTGTAATAGACCTCTGTTCGGCTATTTGCTCAATAACCTTACAAACTTCTGGAATACTGGTTAAAGAGTTATCCGGATAGGTAACTCTCATCATCCGTATTGATTCCTCTCTCGGTTGATCTACCGGATCTTCATAGACTGGTAGCGACACCTGTCTATATCCTACGATTCTCCCCGTATGTTGAGACGGAGTTCTTGAATCTATAGACCTTCGAGACATTTCTCCTATTCTTGGCGGAGCAGATGCTTCTGCTGGTCGAGACACAATTATGTCTTTTCCCACATCACTAGCTCTAGAAGAAACTTCAGAGAGCGTATGAGACCTTGGCTCTCTTAGGAGTGGCATCCTCATAGGCAAGTGCCTATCAGCTCTAAAACTGTCTCTAGACGGTTCTCCCAACATTAAAGTAATCTCGTTACCTCTTTGTTGGATATTAGTCGCACTAATTGGTCTAGAGCTACTACCAGGTTCAATCATAACCCAATTTCTTGGCCAGGTTAATTCCAGTGGATTTACCTCACTCCTATGAAATTGTTGGTAATTATGATGAGCTTCCTGAAACAACTCAGTAAGTCTTGAGATGTTTCTCACAGCATGACTAGTGGTATTTTCCAATCGGTAAATTACTCTAGTATGATATGCCAAGAACTTGGCCTGGGAATTCATTCTATCCATATTCATTGATTTTATCCTTAAGGTCAATGAATTTCCCAAACATCGATCGTTCAGGGCCATCATGAAATTTGGATGAACCTAAAACCATACAGGGCCATGTGCCAAATTGGCCTGTATACCTGATATCAGCTGATCGCGAAATTCTCACCATCTTTTATCGATCACAGCTGCTACCACAGGACTATCCGCTGGAAGATGTAATAGCAGAATTAATCCTACTTGGATTAACCCAATGTGTATATAATTATATACACCTCTCGCACGTTGCATAGTTTCTCTAGTGCGTTGTACGTTGAGTAATGGGATATCCAGAGTCTCAAGTTCCGTACTTGTAACTTGAGCCGTTGCTTCTGTTTGTGAGATGTCTATTATAGATCTAAAATTAAATCTTGAAACATTGTAGACTTCTCTCACGTTAACATTAGGCAACCTCCATTCCAGTATCGACTGGGATGGATCTTCGTACTGGTGGGCTTCCTCCAGTACCTGATTCGATGCTTCCAAAGGAACCATCTCATCTCCATCTCCGTTTTGCTCTGCTCTCATCATGAACAGATGCATTTTCCAGAGATCAGAATCTTCTTCTGAGTCTGTATCGTAATTTGATACAACCTCATATATAGATTCTACTTCCGAGTCAATATCGGAAATATCCTGATCATCTATTGGTTCATAGGCTAGGATTTCTTCCTTATGACTCCTGTCATCCAGAAATAACATACGGAGTCTTTCTCTCCTTTGGTTCTTCTGAGGACAAGTATCTGCTATGTGGGCTTTTGATCCACAAAACCAGCAACAATTGCAATTGCTCAACGGTTTCCCTTTTGGACACGTAGGTTCTCTGCCATGCTTACGCTTAAAGGCTTCGATCCTATCTTTGTCCTTAAGGTTAGTTCGTATCCTTACAAACCTCCTTGGTTTGTAAGCAGGACCCCCTCTCGATGTTTTCTGGATGTCTCTCTTTGGCCAAACTTTCCTTTTGTTGTATCCAACAAATTTCTTCTTCTTAGGAAAGTTTCTTGTTTTCACAGACTCTGTTTGAGTATCACATCCATACCTTCCAGGTAAATACTCAATCTGCGAACAATAGCTCTTGTTTAGGTATGGCAGCTTCTTAGCTGCCTCCTTAACCTAAAGCTCAGTACATGTATTCGCATTGCGTACTTAACCGCCTGAATTTTTCCTCCGAGTCCAGAGACAATCTTTTCCTCACTCAGAAGTAATTCGTAGGCCTTTTGCGCAACTTCCGGCAAGGGTTCTGGAAGTTTTGCAAAAAAGGTTCCCAATATGAACTGTTGCGAAACTACGTCCAGATTGTAATAATACTTCTGGAATTCACATACGTAGTTATCAAACAGACACATATCACAGATCTGTAGTTTAACCAGAGCAGTCAGCGATTGCTCTTTTTCCACAGTCTCAGTGGATAACGAAAAATCACAGAACTCCCGTTTTAATGCATCAGCTGTAATTGCCAATACACCATCAACGGTTAGCGCTTGATCTATCTTTTCTTTGATGTCAGTATGTGCCACCAAAGATTTCCAATATTTCTGCGCCGTTCCCATGAGGGCTGCATCACATAATTCGTAAACTGATCCAGGGGATAATATCCTTGCTGACGCAGTCATTCGAATCAGTGATAACCACTCATCTATCTTTTCATATACATGCTTTTCACAATCTATGTGTAGAAAAGCACCAGGGGTGATTATCGGCTTCAAAACATTATCCTTTGGAATAAACTCTTGTTTAGTTCTATGGGGATAATCGGGCCTGTAAATTTCCCTTTTCGCAGTCACCAATTCATTAAACGTTCGATTATCTAAATGAACTGGAGTGTCCTCTGCCAGACTAAGGCTTTCCTTAAGTCTTTTGCCAACTCCCCACTTTGGGGGTTCAAATTTGATTTCGCTTTCGTGAGTCTAAAATGTAAGAAGCCACTGACTCCTTATACATCTCATCTACACTTTTGCCTTAATTCTGTTTGGAATTTCTTCCTCACAGATTCAACTTTTCGACTGGTTTTCCCATAGTACTTTCCAGTCCAGAAGTCGCCTCGGCTTCAGGCCTTTTTAAACTTCTTTCTTTCTCCAGAGCGTCCAACATTGTATTCACAATGGAGCCTACTTCCCTTGCCATTTAGTTTCGACTTTCTAGACTTTCTGTACTCCCTTGAATGGTTGCCTGAGTTAAAATATCATTTATACTCTTGCTAATTCCGAAAGGGGACAATCTAGACTCTGGAACGAACTCCAATCGTGACAGTGTTCCAAAGGATTTCCCGAAGATTTTCCTTGCCATATCAAGAACTTAATTGAAAAGTTTTCAAAAATTTTGGGTTTTTTCTTAAAAATAGAAATTGAAAGAATTGGGAGCAGACTTTTGGTAATTTGGAAACTTCCGATAGTAAAATTCAAATTCTTTTGTTTTCACACTGCACTTTGGAACTATTCTCCTGTAGATAGATACAAAGAAACAATGATTGATGATCGATCACCTGTGTACACCTACCCACTTCATTCACAGATGACTTAGTTGGTCGCATGTATAATCAACTCCTAGTACTTAAATGCGTGGTAGTTTAGGGAAAAAAAATGTCAAGATAAATATAGTATTATTGTACCGTTGGTGTAGAAAAAAATTTATGAAAAAGAATTTCAAATTCAGAAATACCCGAATACCTTATTTGAAATATCGATTTCGATTAGGAAGACTTACGAACTTTTTACATATTTTTTTTATGTCGGACCAAAGTCGATATTTCAAACATTTTTATAAAAAATCGATGTTTCAAACAACAGCTTTCGTCTAATACTAAAAAAAATTGCGATTTAGTCAATTGTTTTCAATGTCACCATTTAAAATATCGACATAGGGATAATATTTGGTAATGTATAATGTCACGTCAGAATATACAATCAATACAAAAATATAGAAAAAAATACTTTCCCTACTTCAGAAAAGCAAAACCCATTGTTTATATATTAATTATTCCCGTTTCAGAATATCTGCCCTTGCAATTGATAAAAAAGGCATGGGTTAAAACCTTAAATAGAGATGGAACCATTTAATAGTTAGTTTTTATGTGAAGTTGAACCCCGACACGATTTCTACTATAGCACCAGAGCCAGATTCGTCCCGTCGGATAAAGATTCCGTACAAGGGCGTCCGACCGTCGAACAAAGATCCGACATGGAATTATAGGGAGGTGTTGGAAAATAATCTCACACCGAATAAAAAAGGCCTGAACTAACCCTTAATTAGAGTTGGGACCCCTCACATAATTGTTAATTTTTAGGTGAAGGGGAACTGGAACCGGACATTATTTCTCAATAACAATAAACCTTTCTACTTACTATTCATAAACATTAATTTGTTTAAACCAAAATTTATTAACCCAACTAGATTTTTATTTTTATAATTCTTTAAACTAAAATCTCAGCAAAGCTAACTTCCTGCATCTCTCTTTCTCCCCCACTTCTTTCACACCCCCTTTTGCATATCAAACAAAAAGCTGCAAAAATCTCCTCAACAATTCCTCCCTACTCCCCGTCCAAACATCATCACCCAATTCCCACCCCAAGTTTTTGACTTGATCTTAACCCAACTTCCTTCCCTTCTATCGCAGTAATGGGTTGTGTCTGGGAGCAAGGAAATGCGCACGCAATCCGGAGCAAACGGTTACTGCACCACGATCACGGCCACCACCGGCACCACCCAGAGTCAATCCCAATCTTACCCTCATCAGGAGCAGCCTCCTCAGCAGCAGCAGTACTATCCTCCTATTCATACTCAGAAGGCTCCTGTTCCGCCGGTGTTGAAAGGTTTGCTATATAGCAAACCCAATCCCACATCGGATAGAGAAAAGCCCCGCTGGGCTTGTATGCTGGGCTCGGCATATGGGCCGGTCCGATATTCTAACATGGTATCAGAGCAAGGTTAAGCCCAGTAAAATCGATGGTGGGCCCCCCTCGCCCGTGTGGTGCGGTGCAACCCAAAAAGGGTGCCCGTGTGTGTGGACCAGTTCAACCAAAAAAAAAGGGTGCTGGCTTGTGGGCCCGTATGTGGGTCGCGTGTGTGGTCCGGTTCAACCCAAAAAAAAGGGTGCCGGCTTGTAAGCCCGTATGTGGGCTTGGGTTTGAGGGGGCGTGTTGAAAGGTTTGCTATATAGCAAACCCAATTCCACATCGGATAGAGAAAAGAGTCCGGCCTAGTATATATAGCCTAGCGGGCTACTCCCTCTGTAGACAATTGGTTTTAGAGAGGAACCCCGCTGGGCTTGTATGTTGGGCTCGGCATATGGGCCGGTCCGATATTCTAACAGCCGGCCCCCGGGAAGCCCGTAGTTAGTATTATGGCGGGCTGCGGCCTCGGGTACGAAGCCGGATAACACTATCCTTGGGAAGCCTTACGAGGATGTGAGGAGGTTCTATACTTTAGGAAAGGAACTGGGTAGGGGACAATTTGGATTACTTATCTGTGTACAGAGAATTCTACTGGTCATAGTTATGCCTGCAAGTCGATCTTGAAGAGGAAACTGGTGTCTAAGAGTGACAGGGATGATATCAAGAGGGTGATTCAGATTATGCAGCATTTGTCGGGGCAGTCGAATATTGTCGAGTTTAAGGGTCCATATGAGGATCAGTACTCAGTGCATCTCGTGATGGAGTTGTGCGCAGGTGGGGAGTTGTTTGACAGGATCACTGCTAAGGGGCATTACAGCGAGAGGGCAGCTGTCGCTGTTTGCCGCTCCATTGTGAATGTGGTTCATATATGTCACTTCATGGGGGTGATGCATCGGGATCTGAAGCCGGAGAATTTCCTCCTAGCTAGCAAGGACGAGAATGCCATGCACAAGGCCACTGATTTTGGGGTTGTCTGTCTACATCGAGGAAGGTTAAAGCTCGATTCCTGGTTGATCTCGTGTTCGATGGACCTTGTGATTGGTCTGAGCTTATGATCATTTCTGAAAGTTAATCCTCGAATATTGTGAACCAGCAGTGATATGTTGTTAATATATCATACTGATACTGATAGTATTGTCCGAAATTCAAGTTTCATTGCTCTTGTTAGGTCCTCGAAATATCATACTAAGTTTTATGTGCTATGGCTGCTGGTAACAGGCAAGGTTTACCGGGATATTGTCGGCAGTGCTTATTATGTTGCACCTGAAGTATTACGACGTAGTTACGGTAAGGAAATTGATATCTGGAGTGCCGGGGTGATTTTGTACGTTCTTCTAAGTGGAGTTCCTCCATTTTGGGCAGGTGATATCATTGATTCACTCTTTTAACATTGCTTTGTTGGAGATAATCTTTTCAGCTGTGTCCTGCATTACTTACTATTTTTATCCTTTGAATCCATATCTCAGAAAATGAAAAGGGCATTAATGTTCTTTCATGGGAGGAAGTGTAACTCATTGTTACAGAATAAGAATTTGAGTGTAATTTGAGGGAGAAAGGGGAAGATTGTGTAGAGGGGTGAAAAGGGTTGAATGTCTACGAATAGCCGGGGATGGATGCGCAAGGCAGGAGTTGCCGAAGCGTCGGCTCAGAGGCCTGAGTTCGCGAGGAAATGGGTTGTTATGTTATGTATACTCAGCTTCTTTATCGGGGTTTCTCTTATCAACAGATATTAAGCAAGACTCGGGATGCTCTGGACGTTGAACACAATGATAATCTGTTCATTTGCTTCAGGATGTGGATGATGGTTTCGAACGTAAGTAATGGGGACACGCCCGCTGAATTGATAGCAAAAAGTACTACTGCGCTTGCAGGGAGCGAGTCGAACTCGGTTGGTCCTGCAGATGCAGAGTTGCAGACTATCGGGAGGAGAAGTTATTTCATGGTTATTGGGATAAATACCTCGTTCAGAGGCTCGAGACGAAGGGAATCGATCCGTAAGACATGGATGCCACTAGGCGAGAAGCTAAAGCAATTGGAAAGGGAGAAAGGGATAGTCATACGATTCGTGATCGGTCACCACAGGTAGGCTTCTCGTGAAATGTCGTCCACCTTGATGTGCGATTTTATCCGTGGAGACATCTTAATGTCTTGATCATCAACAGGTTGTCTGGAGGGGTTTTCAACACGATCATCCAAGAAGAGGAGAAAGTATTCCAAGACATCATGAGGCTTGTGTGTAATATAACACCTTTCTTCATTCACAGATGCATTCGACTTTCCGCTCTCTTTCTCGGGATCATACGAAACGAGAATTTCGTGATTTTCTGCAGGACCATGTGGAAGCCTACCTTGATCTGTCGGCCAAGACGAAGAAGTACTTCTCAACCGCCATCTCACTATGGGATGCAGAGTTCTACGTCCAAGTGGACGACGACATCCACGTAAATTGTCAGCGGATGCCAAATGGATAGCAGCATATGATCGAAGGGTTGAACTATCAACAAGAGGTTGCTGATATATCTCTATCTTACAGTTATGAAAGAAAGCTTTGTATACCCCAAGTGTAACAGTTTTACAGTTGAGCGAATAACAGAAAACAGTTTTCCTATTTTGCTCTGTTTATCCTCTGTTTCTGTTTTTCTTCTCCGGCTTCAATCTCTCTGCCTGTGTTCACTGCATTTGATTCGTTCCACCGGCCGGCAGCTCGCTCACATAAATCCAGGTGATGAAATAACATAGCTCAGTTTGCTCCGTTCCCTCGTTCTGTCACGTCTCGTGATGATTCTCACAAAAAACCTTCTTCTTTGCAGCTACTCTCGGGATGATATTGGCGGGACACCGGAACAAACCCCGCATATACATCGGTTGCATGAAGTCGGGTCCTGTCCTGTACCAAAAGTAGGCGGACTAATCCACAAGAACTAGGCTTGCAGCAGGATGTTTTGTTTCCAGCTCTCAAGTTTTTCGATCTTTGTTTTGGATCAGGGATGTCAAATATCACGAGCCCGAGTACTGGAAATTCGGCGACGCAAAAAACAATTACTTCCGTCACGCCACTGGACAGATCTTGCTACTTACATATCGGAAAACAAGTCTCATTTCGAACCTGGTAAATTCCGCGACTCGGTAGTTAATAGACGAATTCTTTTCGCAGAAAGATAATGCACGAGTACTCCAACGAGGACGTGTCTCTCGGGGTTTGGCTGATCGATTTTGGGTCTTTAATATCCACGAGGCCCCCCATATACATGCATATGAATACTAGCCTAGGGCATGACAAAAGTTATTCTATTTTCAAGTCCTGATACTAATATTTTGTCCAGTTAGAGAAAGATTACACACACGTATATATAGATCATGATTCTCTACTGGTCGGAAAAGCTAATAGAAGACAGACCCTTGACTCCTCCCCGTCGGACCCCTCCTCTCGCCAGATTGCTCTTCCCTGAGCCTTGTTGTGAGCTTTTGAGAAAGAAAGTTCCAATTGGATCAGACTATTTTTTTCTGCCATCACTTTTCCGTACGCCCATGTGGATTGTATATGTTAAAGGAGTTTATTTACGGCCTATACTAGTTGTAGGTGTTCCTGGTGTAGGAACCAAACCACTTCAACGACCGAAACTCTCTCTAACTTTATTGAACAAACTCTAAAGTGAATTGTTACCACAAGCCCTATTTATAGGTTCAAAAATAATATAAAGAAATCAAATAAAATCTCAACAAAATCTTAAATAAAAGATGTTGTATCTCCTATAAAATCTTTAAAATATTTCCTAAGATTCTTTTTAAGATATTTCCTAAGATTTTCATATTATGCTTGATCCAATCACCAACAAACTCCTCCTTGTATCAAGAGCTGATAGACACGCCAATCTTCTCTCAAATCAATCATTCTCAAAAATCTCCATCAGTTTCTGCTTCAGCTTCTGTACGAGCTTCTGATCATTTATTGTAACCAAAAGATATTCCACGTACAACGAAATCATAATCATACTCAGATCAGCCTTCCTGACATACAAAGTGTGTTCACTTCGACTTCTTACAAAGCCCAACTCATTCAAATAATCATCAATTTTCTTGTACCAAGCCCTAGGAGGTTGCTTTAATCCATACAGAGCCTTCTTCAACCTATACACCTTATGTTCAGGTTCTACAACACAGGAACCTTCTAGCTGCTTTACAGAAATCTCCTCTTGCATTGCAACTGAAAACTTTCTGTCCTCCTTTGCATTCTCAAAAATAGCAGGTTCTAATACTGCTACATTGCATCGTTCATAGATTTCCGTAAATGATCTCGTACCACTTACAGGTAGATCAATTTGCTCTTCAGAATTGAGTTGTTCCTCAATTTTCTGTTTCTTCACATTCAACTTCTGTGACGCGTGCAAAGTCTGCACAACTTCCTTATCCTGAGCCTTCACAGCTTGCTGACTCTGTAACATGGGATCAAAGAAGAAACTCTTGTCTTTCATCTGAATCTTGAGTATCTCCTTCCTAGAAGAATCTGCTATCATACAGAACCCGTCTTCGAACATCACCTTGTACCCCTTCTGCACGAGTTGACCTACACTCAAAAAGTTCTGGTCAATCTTAGGTACATACAAAACATCACCGATTAGCCTTGCACCTTCTGGACAATCAATGATTACATCTCCTTTCCCTTCAACGTCAATGTAATCACCATTCCCGATCCTTACTCGAGCACAGAAGCTTCGATCTAGACCTGCAAATGACTTCTTATCATATGTCATGTGGTGGGTACATCCGCTATCCACCAGCCAGCTTCTACGAGTCAATCCAGTAGCAAAACACAATGCTGTAAACATATACTCTACCTCATGATTCACAGCTGCTTCTAAACCACTTTGCTGAGAATCTTTCTCCTGACAAAACCTTGCAATATGCCCTAACTTCTGACAGTTATAACACTTCACGTCTGGTCTCCTCCAACACTTATAATGTGGATGATTTCTGCCTCCACAGTGTTTGCACGGATCCAGCCTTTCTCTCTGATCTGCAGAACCACTCTCAGAAGGACGCCCCTGTTCAACAGTATCTCTATTTCTGTCCGAACTTTCTGTAGTCCCCTTCTGCTGGCTCCACGGCTTCTTCCCTTTTCCAGAATCTGTTGTCTTCGACCTTGCTGGTAAGGCTCCCTCAGTAGGAACTTGAACTTCCCGTCTCATCAGCCTTCTCTGTTCCTGAGCCTGCAATGCACTCAACAACTCCGCCAGCTTTATGTCCGATAGATCTCTCGTATCCTCCAATGAAGCAATCGTAGCTTCAAAACGTACTGGCAGCGACACCAAAACCTTCTACACAATTCTCTCATCCTTCATATTTGTACCCAGAACTCTCATTCTGTCGGCCAGATTTATCAATCTGTCAGAAAAATCCTTCACAGCCTCATCCTCCTTCATCTGTTGCCTCTGAAATTCTCTCATCAAATTCAAAGCCTTCATGCCCCTTATCTTCTCGTCACCTTCATACTCATCCTTCAAGAAATTCCAAATATCCTTCGCAGTCTGGAACTTCATGATCCTCGTGAATATTGTAGGCGACACTGCAGCATAGAGACATGATTTCGCCCTTGCCTTCTTCGTGACTCTTTCCTTGTGATACCGAATCTGGTTGATAGTAGGGTTGTCGGGGAGTGCATCCACGGTGTAGTCACCTTCCACTGCTTCCCACAAATCGCTGCCCTCCATGAAAGCGTTCATCTTCACCGCCCAAGCTTAATAGTTCTCCTCATCAAACATAGGTGGCGTCATAAAAGAGAAACTGCTTGCACTTGCCTCCATCTCCTTCTTTTGGATGAAAAGAAAAAATCTCAAATTCTTCACAAGACTTCCACAGCTCCCGAAAGATCACAAAAGCTCTGATACCAATTATAGGTGTTCCCGGTGTAGGAACCAAGCCACTTCAACGACCGAAACTCTCTCTAACTTTATTGAACAAACTCTAAAGTGAATTGTTACATCTGAGGACAAGCCCTATTTATAGGTTCAAAAATAATCTAAAGAAATCAAATAAAATCTCAACAAAATCTTAAATAAAAGATATTGTATCTCCTATAAAATCTTTAAAATATTTCCTAAGATTTTTTTTAAGATATTTCCTAAGATTTTCATATCAGGGTTGATCCAATCACCAATACTAGTCTTAGCTAGAAATAAATGTGCCGAGTTTGCAACTTACTGACGTTTTGGGTGGGAGTGTTTTGCAACCTCGGAGCCCATACCAACACCGATGAGGAGATTGAAGGAGATGTATCGAAAAAACATGAAAAGTTTGACTACCTTTGACTATCAGGTAACCAAACAGAGCAAAGGCGCCGCATACTTTTGGTGCCAGCATTAGCGCTTCCTGAATTGAGGATTGTGCTTATGAAAATGTATGGAGGATTGTTGTTGGAATGCTGGTCAACTAATGGAAATGATCCAGCCTCTATAAATGGTTGGCTGCTGTTGGAAATGATGCTGCCATGGGCGACAAAATCCTAAATCCTAAACACTAAACGTTTCCCTCTAAGCTGTTGGGAGCACCCAACTCACTGCTAAAGATGATGTGTGCCTTATACATGTATTGCCTCTCAAAGTGGCTTTTGAAAAGATCTATTTGCAGTGAAGAGAATGTTTTAATTAACAATAATCAAGCTCTCATCTACTTATGTAGATTTGCTTACATGGATTCTTTGTTTTAATCACGTTCGATCCTCAATCACAACATTAATAATGTCTTAACATAAGTGATTGAATTCTACATATGTGGTCTCAAACATCGTTGAAGACACTACCCGGAAACAATTTATCTTGCATTATTTCAAATTTTTACTACATTTTACCTGAAAAAATTTTCCTAAACCAAAGATGCCCTTATGCATTATGGAGGAAGCATCATTAAATATGCGCAATATTTGCCTGAGCTGATCTGCAGATGATTGAAAGCACACTCCATCAATATGATTGCACTATTTACCTCAACATAATGGATGGTCATCTGCGACGGTGCTGCCTATTCATCAGAAACAAGAGTATGGGTGTTTTTAAGAGTTGCAGGAGTACTATATCCGCTGCTTAAGGCATAACACAAGCATGGAAGTGAGTTTTGAATGAAAACTAAATCTGAAAGCATCATATGGAATGCCAAGTAATCATTTTAATTTAATTTTTTTTTTTATAACTAAGAGGTTTCTGGGCTTGTGGAAAAGCATTGTTTGACTCGGACCTAGTACGTTCCCTTAGAGCCGTTGCAAGTCCTATAATCCACGACGATCAGGTAAATCAAACTCATCAAAGTTAGATTTTGGCAAGTACCTCAAGGCGCGACTGTTGAGATTTGAACTTGAGATCTCTTAGGAGAATCCTCAGTGTCTGTTATTTTTTTGTATAAAGGGAGTTCGTAGATTAGTTAAAATAGTGTCTAGAATACATCAAGATTGCCTTCACGTACACCGTTGATACCAGAATATGGTATATCCCTATGTAGTACAACTATCACAAAATCCTCAGTGTCTTGACCACCAGGGGTGTCCCTTTAGGACCCATTGTAGTGGAAATTTGCTCGACCTCCATTCAGCTCATCAGAAACTTCTATGCATTCTCTACTACATTTAAACTAGTCCTTTTTTTGTTTGTTGTAGTCAAGGTAGCCATGGATTTTGTCTCAGCTGAAAATGTCGGCGAGTGCATTCGATTGGCCGAAGAGTTCCGGAAGCTTCCCAATAACCACAGAGCAAAGGAGGACAAATTAGAGGTCTGTTATTCGTAACCTCCTCTACTTGTGATTATATGCCGTGACCCGGTTGCGATGCAATATCTGGAAGTTTATTTGTTTCTGCCAGAGGATATTTCCATATTTACCTTAGCAAGAAGATTTACCAGATAAATTTCCTCAGCTACTTCCTAGGAACAATACCCTGATAATGATTTATGGATCGTGTCGGCTCCACTGAAAATTTTCTATTATGTAGACCCTAGTGCGATGGCCGTTATGTTATATTGGTTCGATCAACATCATGTCACAATTGTAGGATCCGAAAGCCAGCGTTTATAAACTTCATCCATGTTGTAGTGTTGCTAGGAATGTGGCCTCTGGGAATAGTAGTTTTCTCCTGAGGTCCCAAAATGATGTTTGCTGAGATTTGACAGGTCAGGAAAATGATGATCTATGCAATGGCAGAGGCAATCAAATATCTGGAGGTGTTCCGAAAATAGGAGAGCTAGGAAGAAAACCGATCAAAGGGGAAATAGTCCCCTTCAATGCGTACAAAGGAATAAGGCCCCTTTTTTGATGCTCGTCGCTGATGTCTGTGGATACAGACAAGCAGGTTATTTTTTTGGTGGTTACACGGGAACCTACTGGGGGCAGTGCTGAAGTGAAGAATCTTGCTCTAGCCGCGGTAAATCCTGGGTTTTTCTGGAAAAATTATGGTGGATTATGGGGCGGATAAGTTGTCTAATGATATGCCGTGGCCATTGTCTGCATATTTGTATGTTGTATTTACTATGGATCTGTATGGCTCTCTCTATGACCATTTTCATGCCGTAAAATTTGAACTTTTTATATGCTGTGGCTGCTGGTAACAGGCAAGGTTTACCGGGATATTGTCGGCAGTGCTTATTATGTTGCACCTGAAGTATTACGACGTAGTTACGGTAAGGAAATTGATATCTGGAGTGCCGGGGTGATTTTGTACATTCTTCTAAGTGGAGTTCCTCCATCTTGGGCAGGTGATATCATTGATTCACTCTTTTAACATTGCTTTGTTGGAGATAATCTTTTCAGCTGTGTCCTGCATTACTATTTTTATCCTTTGAATCGATATCTCAGAAAATGAAAAGGGCATCTTCAACGAGATATTGTACGGACAAATGGATTTTGCATCCGACCCATGGCCATCCATCTCAAATAGTGCCAAGGATCTTGTCAGGAAAATGTTGACGCAGGATCCTAAAAAGCGAATCACAGCTGCACAAGTACTCGGTAATGAGACTTTCTGAAATTCTCTTGCCCATTTACTTGCTTAAACCCAGGCAGCAAACAACGACTAAATGATGGTAATGAGCAGAACATCCATGGCTCAAAGAAGGCGAGGCATCAGACAAGCCAATAGACAGCGCTGTTCTCTCTCGAATGAAGCAGTTCAGGGCCATGAATAAACTCAAGAAACTCGCCTTGAAGGTTAATTGCTTACAGTAGATCGTCAGTGAGTTTTGTTTTGTTTTGTTGCTTTAGAATGATGCCGTCTTCGTAATTTCTAAAAGTTATGGCTTGATCACTTGTCCACCTTGTTCTGTCGAAAAAGTATGTACAATGAGGTTATTACTACTTCTTACCACTGCTCAGGGGAGTTCCTTCAGTTTTAAGAGTTGCCATCTTTTCTCTGATGAGATTAGTTTGTAATTCTTTGTAGGTTATTGCTGCGAATCTCTCCGAAGAGGACATCAAAGGTCTCAAAGCTATGTTCACCAACTTGGATACGGACAATAGTGGGACAATCACCTACGAAGAGCTAAAGACTGGTTTGGCTCGACTTGGGTCGAGGCTATCAGAGGCGGAAGTCCAGCAACTTATGGATGCGGTCAGCCCATTGTTACTCAACTAAACTGGAGTTGCCTCGTCGATTGATTGCAACTCATGGATGTGGTCTGTGTTTCAGGCTGATGTCGACGGAAACGGGACTATTGACTATATTGAGTTTATTTCAGCTACTATGCATCGACATAAACTGGAGAGAGACGAGCACCTGTACTCTGCGTTTCAGTATTTCGACAAGGATGGCAGTGGGTAAGCCTCTTAAATTATTACTAGTAGCTTCAATACTCTGCCTAGGAGTAATCTTTAATACTCGTGTTAAGGTGTTCAGGACTCGAAAATAAGTCCTTGCCATGTCCCTATGGGAACACTCATTTGTGGTGTGATCGACTCTTTCTTCGTAATGTGCATCAAGCCATATCACCAAGGACGAGTTGGAAGCTGCGATGAAAGAGCACGGAATTGGAGATGAAGCTGACATCAAGGAGATTATCGCCGAGGTGGACAAAGACAATGTAAGTAGTCATGCTACGATTTTCTTTAGTTTATGACAGATTTTTCGTTTTGGTTCCCCTTTGCTGGATACATAAGCTCTCTGATACAGGACGGGAGGATTGACTATGACGAATTTTGCACAATGATGAGAAGCAAGACTCAGCAGCTAGCAAAGCTGTTCTAAGGTCGGTGGAGGCACTAAACCGGCATCGTTGGGTGATTTAAAGAGGATAAGCGCTATCCATTGAGTAAAGGGAGGGTTTGCTACAGTGATGCGGGCGGTTTGGTGCACAAGTCATGGTCCATCCTAGCTTGATGCACAATGATCTCCCTAGGTTCGAGCCCGATGCATCCTTTACCCATATATCTTTCATATATTCTTGTAGTGTATAGTAGATGTTGTATGTGCTTCGAGTTTTCTAGATGAGGCAAACCTATTATGAATTGAAACGCAAATGATTATCGAGTTTTATAGCTGTTATCATAGGTCTTTTCCCTAAACAAAGCAGCACAACTCTTTCCACTCGAAATGGAACATTTTTGAAATATTGTTGCAAGACTATTTCGACATCTAACAGATGAAAAATGACAGATGGGCGCATATCTGGTGCTAGACATGGAACTAACCACAGGTTTTTAATGCATCCGGAATTCGCAACTGATAATGGAGTTTGAACATCATTAGCCAATGGAGAACGAAATCACCTCTGGGTATGTCTGCATGTCACGTCAGCGACAAGATGGCGTATGTGTGGTGCATACCATTTCACTCTCTCCACATGTTCAACTCGAACATCCCAGGAAAGTCCTGCAAACCCAAATCATCGAGCATATCCGCTTACCCGAGAAAAATTGCAGAACCAGGAAGTGAAATGAATACCCTCAGATCTAGCAATTGCATCAATGGAACGATCCACGAGGTCTCCTCCGAGTCTTTAGCGTTTCCATGCACATGTAGCACACCACCATCCTTCCTGCATCAATCCATCACAGACGTATTTTTAACTACTATGCCAGGAGGGCTAGACCACTTAAAAGTAGCATGGCACTCCCAATCGAATATAAGGTGCGGATATGGCGAAGAAGGTTCAGTCATTGAAGTGCTTTTTATTTAGTCTAGACACAAATGTGTTGTGTCATAAAATTACAAAAATTTCTAAACCATGCTGTTCACTTTCATTTCATATGAACATCTACACGTGCATGTCCGTTATACAATCGAAGTGAAGTCACTTCAATAGATCATTTATACAGTCTTCTGCTCTACTGACCTTTTTACCACCATTAATCAGCTAACATTTTCATACAGACCCCAGAAATAGAAATTTTGGAGGTCAGCACCTAAATCAGGAAGTCACAAGGGGCTGCAAGCGGGGAAAGTTTAATTCTCCCCAACTTTTATTGTAGGAGACCGGATCATTTCATAGTCTTTTAGGATAAAAAAATGGCCCAGACACATAAGTCTTTCTTAACACTTCAAAGAGTTCAGAAGAGTTGTGGATAGGGCAAGGTAGAGCAAGGTATTCCATCTTTTTGACGCAAGAAAAAAGAACATGAAACATTTCACAGGAAGGATTACCTCAATGCCTTGACAGCAGTCGCCCAGCTGCCCTCACTGGATGGAAGAAGACCAAGACACACTCGATCTGCTAATCCCTGGAAAAAAGAGTAGGCTAGAGTATGAAATGTGGAAATCTATTTTTTTTCCTTCTCTCGCAGCATAAGAATTAGTACATTGTTTCTTCAAACCAGTACCTTTGCATCTCTAACTGTTTTCTCTGTATAATGAAGATTCATGATAGGTTTCAAATTCAGAAATAGGCCGCTTGGTTATGTTAACTTCCATTTGCAGACTGCTAATTAACAATATAGAAGAGGGAGGACAAACTTCAGAAAAAAAAAAGAAGGAAAACAATCAACTCACTTCAGGAGCACAAATTCGATTATCTCCTTCAAGGATGATGCAGCGATCACTCACTGAATTGTTCTGAATGTTTCTCCTAAGTGCTTCAACAGCATGAGGATTCCACTCGCAGGCATAAACCAGCTTTGCCTTGGCCCTGATCAATGCAAATTGCTTTCATATATCACAAAGCCGGCAACAACTAGTAAAAGGGGACAAAGAGATTAACTGGATAGAAAACCAAAGCTGTAAAAGACCATTGGGAGTATGCCTTATTACTGGCATGGCAGATTGCCAGGATGAAAATTGAACCATGCTAACCAAAAAAAAAACAAAAACTCAAGCTCTCACAGGTCAATAACGAAGGCAAAAAATGGACAGCCTAGCAAAGCCGCCCCAGAAAAGGAAATGATAAAATAACCTAACCCCTCCCAAAAAACAACTCACAAAACTGGCCCAACAGAAGAAAATGTGCACTAGTGATTAGAATTTACAATCACCAAGCTGTCCTACTTCATTGCATATGAGCGAACTTTTCCAATGTTAGTTCCTATAACTCTTAACGTTTCCATCCCTTAGAAAGTAAGAGGTAGACGATTCATCAATACTCCATTATCAAAGCTAGCAGATAAAAGAATGGGTATACAATGACAATCTTACCTAACAAGGAATGGTAGAGTAAAATATCCAATTCCAGCAAACAAATCCACTACAACCTCATCTTGGCAATCCAAACTGGCCATGCGGAGCTTCTCTGAAAGATTACCCCAGGAAAACATGCACCTTGTGGCATCAAAGGAATACAAGATACCATTTTCACGATGATCAACCCAGCCATTATCTCCAAGTAACATCTTCAATTTACTATCTCCGGTGCCTGTAGATGCAACGAACCCCTGAAATAAGTGACAGACGTGTCAATTTGAGGCCTCATCTGCATGTCACGTCAGCGACAAGATGGCGGATGTGTGGTGCATACCATTTCACTCTCTCCACATGTTCAACTCGAACATCCCAGGAAAGTCCTGCAAACCCAAATCATCGAGCATATCCGCTTCCTTCAGTTTCGGCGACTCGAGAAAAGTTGCAGAACCAGGAAGTGAAATGAATACCCTCATAATCAGGAAGTGAAATGAATAATATTTGTCTTTGGCCTCTTTAATGAATTCCTGAGTTGAGAGACACAATGATTGAATACAACGTTAATCATCCAGTTGAGGCCGAGTACATCATTCAACTTCCAGTTCTCCTTCTTGTTCGTTTGTTGTGGTATTGTCGATACCAGCTTATAAATGACTGCAATTCCCTGCAGTAATCAATTATCAATTCGCAGTCTCCGGGCAAACGGGGCCAGTCCATTAATTTTAAAATCTAGTAAAACACTTTGGCTCATTTTCAAACAACGCACAAGTCGCTCCAAGTCGCTCCCTTTTACAGCTGGAGAGATCCTAATCACGAACAGAGGGAAGACGCTTTCAAAACAAAGCGGGCTCCATTGTTGAGGGTGGACGTCGACGCCAGAGTGGAGGAGATAAGTTTGTCGTGGCCGGATCTGTGCTGCTGACGTTCAGAGCTTTGAAGGTGGCAGCTTCGGAGGGATCTCGGTGAATCCGGTGATGGCAGGGTAAGAGGGAAGCTCCCCTGATCTGGGTCGCTGGAGACATCTGACGCAGTTTACACGAACATGAAGAGATGGGTTGACGGCTGTTGTGTGGCAATCAGAAATGGGTCACCTTCTGGAAGGTAGAGCTCGTTGGGATCGAAGATCTGGCGTTGGGTTAGCCAAATCTGTGCTTTCGGAGAGTCATTCGAAGCTGTCACGCTGCTCCTCGTGAAGAACATCCCTGGGCACGTTGGGGTTGTCTGTGGCCGCCTACGACATGGCTATATCTGGAGAGTCGGCGTAGCCTTGTCGTTTCCGGGCTGATTGCTAACAACAGGAGGAACCACCTTGGGGTTTGCTTGAACTGAACAACATGCCGCCGTGGGGTTGTCTAATGCTGGTTCTGTGGGTTGTCGAGGAGGACGTGGCTTTGCCGTTGCTAGACCTAAAGACGACCGTTGCTGGAGGGGATGCCGCTGGAGAGAACGATGATTGTCGTCGCCGATGAAGGACAGGTATTGGGAGATTTCCTTGGCTAAGGTTTTGCGCTGATGCAAGTTCCGCTAAAAATGGGGACGTCTGGTCGGGGAAAACAGAGGGAAAGGCTGCTTTGTGGGATGCTCAGAGAGTGAAGGACGGCCGAGTTTCTTTGGCTGGTTCACCAAGCGTTGGATTTAGGAAATCCAGGCATGAATAAAAGATGGAGCTGGTACAGGCCGTGGCCGAAGAAGGTGACGCCGTTAGCCCTTTCTTGAATCTGCGCAATAAAAACAAACGATCAAAATCAAAGGAGGCCTCCCGTGACGCACATGTCAAAGGAAGCTTAAACGTGATCTTTCATCGATGGCACGAGGAGGTGTTGTATTGGCCGGTCTGTTTAAAGGGGAAGGTCGTTGTTTCTGCCACTGCAGCGAGGAAAAGCATCACTACTCATGTTGGTCATTGCTGGAGTTCCCAAAACCGTCGCTCCCGTAGACATAGACATCTGTTGACCGCATTGAAGTTTCCTCCGATCGTTGATGTTTGAGCCGTTATGATTGACGTTCTCCTACGCATTTGTCTGCTATAGCATCTGGAGCTTGGACGGATGGCTGTCAAAGATGGAGATCGTTGACTTTGCGGGCGGCTTTATCATCCATCTCGCTTCTGGTGTGACTGGATTCAGTGCTGCTTTCTGGGTAAAACAACATTGTTGCTATTAAACACATTTTAGAAGTCACTATCATCATCGTCTGTTGTGTAAAATCGTAGCTGGTGCAGGTGGGGCAAAGGGCAACGAAGGATCGGGAAAGATTTTCTCTTAACATCTTCCTGATGCTTGCTGGAGCAGGGCTGCTGTGGATTTATCTGCAGGTCAATGAAGCCCTCTGTGTCATCACGAACACCCACTTTTCGATGCCAATAGCATCACTTGCATGATAAGCCTTGCATTGTTCCAGGTGGCAAGAATGTTCAGAAATCTTTATTTTCCCCAATATATCTGGACAAGGGTGGGACTCAACACTGCAGGGATGTGACTTCGTCGCTGTGAGAAGCTGCCAGGAGTTTGAAGGTCAATATTTGGACCTCCTCAGAGAATTTTACCAGAAGCCCGTGATTCCGATTGCCATTCCTTTCAAACTTACATGAAATTTCCCCTCACTCCAAGACACTCTCTTAGGTCGAAATTGGAAATGTGGGGGTCGTCGTAAAACCGACGCCGCTGATCCAGTCGAGTCGGGGTTCAAAACGCAAATTCACTTCTGTTTGTTTTGTTATCACCACCATCATCATAGGCAAGTCAAGTGTCTTTCCCATCGGTGAACCCGTTAGCCACTGGATTCATTTAATCCTTCAATGGCGAGCTCGACGTTTTCAATTGTAATAATCCCTTTTATGTGGAAAAATTCCGTGGATGAACCGGATGTTTCTCCTTTTTCTGTCAAATGGAGCCGATTGTTATCCCCATTGCTTGTCACTCTTACAATAGCTACTTCGAGATCTCTATTACCCAGCACGATGTCCTGAGGGGCCAAGGCGAAATCGATGCTTGTAAGCGGCTGGTCATGCCCAGGAGAGAGGGGAAGAGCTTCCGAGAGATTGGGAGAGAAACTCAGACCGGCCATTCCAGGCACAGACAGTATCCTTTTATGAACGTAGAGCAAATGGGAGAAATGGATTGGATGTTTCCCGAAGGCCGAAGTGCTCATCATCAACTTCTCGGTGGAGGATTACTTTCTGCCGTCCTTCGTCGACGACATGCCAAACCTCAGGGCTCTCATCATGATAAACCATGGGATCACTACTGTCGTCCTCCTTAACTTCTCCATCTTCGGTAGCTTGACCAACCTCCAAAGCCTCTGGTTCGAGAAGATTTGCTGTCCCAGCTCACTGAAACTAAAGCTTCTCTCCGCAACATGAGGAAGATGTGCCTTGTCCTCTGCAAAATAAACAACAGCCTCGACCCGTCTATGGCCGACCTCCCTCAGAGCTTCTCATGTTATGCCGATTGTCGCGGCCTCTTTGAGCTTCCATCCGACATCTGAAGTCACTCTCGCTGTCGGTCTGCGAGCTGAGCTGACTCAAGTACATCCCCCGTGCGTGAACCTGACATGCTTCCTGAAGGGATCTCCAGGACAACGAGTCTGGAAAAGATAGACATGATGGAGCACGCACAAGTAATGCACCTGCCGATGTCTTTCAGAGAGATGTCCTGGCGATGTCTTTCAGAGGTGGCCAAGGCTGGTGCCTGGTCTCAACATCAAGATAACAGAGATACTAATGTTAAACATCACGATGAACATATATAGAAATCTTAAAAAGGTTAATTTAGGGTATTTACAAATGTTAATCATCCTGTTGAGGCAGAATACATCATTCAACTTTCAGTTCTCCTCCTTTTCCATTTGTTGTGGTATTGTCGATATGGGCCTACAAATGACTCCAATTCCCGACAGTCATGAATCTTCAAGTGGCAGTCTCCTGCCATACAGGGCATGCTTATCAGAGAGTTACATTCATAAAACTCCACCGTTTTCAATCTTGTCAAGTTTGACAGGTCTGCGACTTCACCCACGAAATCACCACAATATGAGACCCTTAAGTCCTCCAAGAGCTTCATTCTCTCAATCCCAGAAAAGTCGATGCGTTCAAATGCCCACAGTGTTAAAGAGCAAAGTCTCCCCAACGATCCTAAATCTGACAACCTGATGGGATAACTCATATTTCCAATATTATCTCGTCCCTCCAGCGAAGTCCCAATCGGCCTTGACTGCCAACTTGCGTATCCCATGAGTGTCAATATACGCAAGGATGAAGGAAGCTGCGATGAGGATGAAATCATCCAATAATGCAGATGGAGATCTTCCAGCCCGGACATGGAACCCAAATTGGTAGAAAGATTACCACCGACATCCAACTTTAATTTCTGCAACCCATTTAGCTTCTCTATCCCCTCTAAGTCCGCATAAAGACCAACTAAGATCAACGATCGGAGTCTGGCAAGTCCGGAAAAATTGCATCTTGCAAGGTTTGGCACCCCTGACATTGTAATTCTAAGAGATATGTCGAAATTTTCAAATTCCAATACCTCAAGGCTCTTTAGATCGCCGACCGAGGAAGGTAGCTTCCTTATATCAGTCTGAATCCCACGGAGAATTCTCAAGTTCCCTAGCCCCCCAATAGACTCTGGCAGCTCCGAAATTCCTTCACACCGGATCAAAATGAGCTCTTGTAGAGCTTTTGCGGATCCAAGCTCTTCTGGTAATCTTGTCAACTTCCAACAGTTGCTTATATTCAGGCGTTTAAGATCCCCTAATACACCGATAGAACTGTGGATTTCTTTCAATTCCCCGTAAAGGTGGAGATCAATTATCTCCAGCTTTGGGAAACGAGAGAGGTCAGGCAGTCTTGTAATCCCCGCATCCGAGATATCAAGTACTCTCAAATTACCCATTCTCTATTAAAATAAAAAAGACGAGTATCATCCCATGATTAGTTAATGTTGATTTTCTTCTTCATGAGAGATGGATACAAGGGAAAGGAAATTAATACCATGTCTTTCACTGAATCGTCCGTAATTCCACCCCCCGAAATCTGGAGAATGACGAGGCTGTCCAGCTGGAAGATATAGGGATAAGGTCTGAAATACGCCCCCACACGTAGCCACAATAGATTCCTAAACTCCCCAATTAATCCTGCTTCAATTAGGCTGAGAAACCTGAGATTGGACATGCCCTCGAATGCCTTCTCGGTTAAAATTAATCCCTTCGCTGTTAAAAGTTCCGAATAACCATCCAGGTGGATGGCTAAAACTTGATCGGTGCCCTGGTAACATAACATAAAGGAAATGAGGAAGCCAAAAGAGAGAGATCGAGTCCAATCCAATAAATTAGGAAAACATTATTATTATTATTATTATCATCTCACCTGCTTTTGGCGTATGACATTAAGTGCCAATTTAGGATCCCACAGCCTGCTGCGCTTGCAGAGATGGGGGCTCTCTGAACTAACAATCTCCCTTCCCATCTCTCTAATTAAGTCATGCATCCAATACTTTTCTTCAAAGTCGTCGACATTCAGTACCTTTATCAAAGATCTGTTCTGGAGGACATCCAGTCCACTGTTAGGAAAAAAACCACAGGCTTCCCACATGTAACTCGCATACTTCCTTGGCATCACTCTATGGTCGAAACATGCAATGTCCAGAAAAATCTGCTTCTCACTCTCCTCTAAGTCATCGTAGCTGATCCGCAGCTTTTTCAAGACGTCTTTGTGAGGCACTCGCTCCAGCTTTTCCAATGTTTGTTCCCATTTATTCTTTTCCTTTCGGAATAAGTGCCCTCCGATCACCTTCAAAGCTAAGGGAAGATTTCCGGACATACGAATAACCCGCTTCGATAAATCAACAAAGTCATTTGGAGGCCCCTCTCCACGAAATGCGTGCCAACTGAAGAGTTGCAGAGAATGATCGTCGCTCATTCCCTCAACTTCATAAGCAGTATCACTAGGTCTCATAAGGCCCTCGCAAACGCTCTTATCCCTCGTTGTGACGATGATTGTCGTTCCCGATCCGAAGAAATCGAAATTTCCAACCAACTTTTCGAGCTGACTACTCTCGCTGACATCGTCAAAAATGATAAGGACCCTTCTGTTGCGGAGCCTTCTTTGGATCTCATTCATTCCATCGCTAGAGTCACCAATTTTTCCATCCGATTTTCCGAAGATATCCCTCAATAGCTTCTTTTGTAACCTTTCAACACCCCCCACACCAGTTGACAAGGATTCTCGCACATCGGCAAGGAAGCAACATCCATCGAATCGGGAAGAGATTCTGTTGAAGATGACATTCCCCAACGTTGTCTTCCCTATACCCCCCATTCCGTGCACCATCACAACATGTCGTTCAACGTGAGAACTCAAATTCAATATGTCGATTACATTCTCCACGCGATCATCCAACCCTACGAGATGATCCGGCAAACTCCTATCTTTGATTTTCAGCTTGTTTAGAATATCCGCAACCACATCACTAACAAACTCGCCCTTCCTGCCCAAAATCAAATGGAGATCAAGTTGTTCAAAAACAATGCCGACTAACAACATGGAAAAGCTCAAAGGAAACAACAGGTGTTGAAATATCCGAAATGACATGAATAATTATATAAGAAAGAGAATGATTAAAGATTATGAGTTATATACCCCTTATCTCCTTTGTATTCCTCACCACGGATACGTCCAACCTCCTTCAGAGCTTCCTCCCACAATTTCACATCCTCTTCCTTGTATTTTTCTTTGTGCTTCTCGAGGGCGTCCCGGTACAGATCGGTTTGCAGCTTCACGTCGTTGGGGCTTACATCGTAGAAGATGGGCAAGATGACTTTCCTAGAGGCTGGGTCCCTGCTGCAGTCCACCATCATGGCGAGTTCTCGGAGGCACCACGGGCTCGATGCGTAGCCTTTGGAGAAGACAACAACGTAGATCCTAGAGTCCGGGACAGCGCGACGGAGCTCGTCCCCGATCGCTTCGCCGTTACGGACCTCCTCCGTGTCCCTGAACACGCTTATCCCCTTTTCCTTCATGAACACATAAAGGACGTCGGTGAAGTCATACCGGGTGTCAGGTCCCCTGAAGCTAACGAACACATCGTAAGCTGATCCGACGGGGTTGTTCACAGTGCCGCGGCTAGTCCCTGCTTCCGATGTCCCCGCCATCCAATGGAAGGGAGAAAGGCGTAAGAGAGAGAGAGAGAGCGGTTGATGATGATGGATGGATGGGAAAATGGTGTTTGGGTGAGGGGTGGGATGGGATTTAGATAAAGTGTGCGTTCAAATGCAGAGGGAGGGTTGGAGGGAGAAGCAGGCGAGAGGAGATAATGATGATGAAGATGGGTTTTGGTGAGGAGAGAAAGGCGAAGGGAGACATCATGATTGCCATCATTAATACCATTAATTGAGGGGAGGGAGGGGGAATACATCATGCTTTTCCTTTCCTTTACTTTCCTTGTATTGTTTGGAACGAACAAGTTTCGTTTGGGAAAACGTGAAACTAACCATGAAGTTTCGTCTGCCAAAACGACGACTTCATATAAAAAGACTAAAAAGTCGTCTTTGTTTTCCTCCATTGATCCGGGTTGAGGACATTTTACGTTTTCTACAACTGTTTTTTTATCATTACCTTTTGAATGAGATAATTATCCATCAAAGACACACGACTTCACTCTATCTGTCGTCATATAAAACAAATTAGAAGAATTGTCACTCTAATTTATCAGCAATTGTATAGCAAATATTTGAAAATGAAAAATTCATTATTGTCATGATCAACAAGCATTACCCACCAATTGTAACTCACATAATGGATCTTTCAGTAGTTTCTCATTGTTAGTACCAACATCAGTTGGGTGGAAAATTCGAATCAAGTTTCGATTTATCAACATTTTCTTAACCAGATAAAGATTCATGAATAGCGAAAAATATCTCTCCAGCTCCATTAGTTAGTGGACGTACATTTTCTGAGGAATTATTTACCCTACCGTCGAATTGCAAAAGAAAAAAGAGATGAGCAAATATTCCACTAGTAGTCACGAAGAATGAACAAACATGTCGGAACGACAAAACCCGAGTTTGTAGCTTAGTGCGCAACGATGGAAGCATCCTCTACATTGAAGGATGCATCCTGGTTGTGTAGAGATGATTCGTTCTTCTTGATTTGGTAATCCAGAGAATACTCATGAACGCATCGTTCTAAGTTTTGTGAATTTACTGTGCACGGAAGGACGCCTAACTCTATTTATAGTACATGACCTTTTTGGTTATGTAATTCTTAGTGCACCGGATGGACGCTTCCTTCCAGAGGCAGAACTAAGGGTAATGCTCCCTGTTTTTCTAAAAAAATAGAATTAGGTTCAAAATTTTTTTTATTTTAATATAAAAAATTTAAATAGTTCAATTTGGCCGGACTATTTTTTTCTGGATTCCCTACTACTTCCTTCTCTATTCTATACAAGTCATGCCATGGGACAAGGCATGCCAACGCTACTAATGATCTTGATGTTACTTGTGGAACAATCACTAGGAACGGCAAAGGCCATCGACAATTGCCAGCTCTCTTGCCTCGTTGGATGTATGGGTCGTTGGCCTTACACCCCATCTGTGCGGTAGTTTGCCTCCTTACGGTCCGGTAAAGCGACTCCTCCGGATCTGAAAGCAACCCTCTGATGCAGTACAAAGCGGTTGCATCATTAGTCCAAGATGCCTGCCACTGAAATCCACATAATCTTCATGACCTTTCATTCCCTGCCAACCAAGGCCTTGCCAGGATATTATGTTTTAAATTCCTTACCGTTTAATTCTAGTGAATAAAAAGTGGATGAATGGTGATTAAGGGAATAAGAGGATGCGCGCATATACTACCCGCTCTTACAGATGCCGATCTGTGTGATACACCGGCCAACGTCTGACCGAAACCATCCATCAATCTCATATCGAGGTGCTGGTAGTCTAATTAACGGCAATGTGTCGATGGCCTTTGCCGTTCTCTAAGATGCCACTGTTACCATCAAGTAGCGATACATAAATATCAAGTTTCCGTTAGTGCGTTGTAGCGAGTTCTGCCTTTCCAAATGTTTCCCATATGTCTTAAAAACGGGAATGACTGTGTTAATATATAGTAAGTAGGATGAATTGGATTTAAAAAACGGTAAAGTTTTTCAACAATTGAAGAAATTATGAGGGTGATCATCTCCAATGAACAAAAAAAGTTTCAGGTGCCGTTTGGCACCATATACTAATTAAAGACTATAATTATTAAAAATTTATCTCTTTATTTTTTATTAGAATAAAAATAATATTACTAATTATATATATCAATAAATATTGACATGCCAAAATGAGTAACATTTAAACTAAAACCGTAAAGATTCTCTCACTAACAGTTTTTAACATAATCCTGAACTATTTTTTTTTTTACTAAAATCCCCCAACCAAAATTAGTAAACCCAACTTACTAAATTTCCACTTAAAATTTCCCAATAAAGTAAAAAGAAAGAGGTAAAAAAAACAGGAGAGTAGCAATATATCTCTCTCTTTAGCCCTTTTCTCTTTGTCTCTCTCTGCAATCTTTTGGCAAGGAAGTCGTCTCCTAGTCCTCTCTCGCGAAAGGGGATAATTAGTTAAATTGTCAACGGCTAAATTGTAAAACAATAGTATTTACTTCTCTCACTTAAACTAATAAATAGTGATAATTGAGCCGTTGAAAGCAATACACCAAAATTATATTAGTCATGCTTACTATAGATATAAGGTGCAGACGGTAAAATTTTTGAGATAGAGCAGATATTTAAGTAGCTACTTTTTTAATACCCTCTCTTTCTTTTACTAAGAACTTCGATGTTGACTATGTTACTAACTTCAGAGCAAAAAAAACGTTTTTTTTGATATAAGAACTCGCCATAGCCGCCCATTTAACTTAAACTTGAACTACTTTGAAACAGTAACCCAAAAGTTAGTAAATTTCCATGATTCTCTTCTTTAATAATTTTTGTATGTTGGAAGACCACTTTCGTTTAAGTCAATGTCAACTTTGTGAGTAAAATTCTATACTAAAAAAGTTAATGTTACCTCAATTCATAAAGATATCAGATAGAATGTGTAACCGATGAACGTTACCTCATTTCAGTCTACTCACCAATACCCCAAACGCAGGAGTGTGCTATCCTTTACTCAAATTTGGGACTATACAAGTGAGTGATTGCTCTATCCCTGACGAATTAAAGAGCATCACCAGCCGTAACTTACTGAGATTCATACAATACATACAGAAAAAGTGGTTTATATTGTTACGTTCTCAGAGTCCAATAGATGCTCGTATCATTATAAGTCAATATACAAGCAAAAGCTGTAAAAATTTTTTTACATATCTCTTAGTTGGTGTAAATTATTTTTGCGCTTCTACCTCGATAACATCTTCTTTTATACTTAATTTGTGCAATTAATAAAGCTCGACAGGTAAAATTTATACTTTTTTTCATAAAAAATTTGAGTGGCCTTACTTAACCGGAGGAATAAGGGTATTTTAATATAAATTTCTACTTAAACGTTCCACAAGAGACCCGCAAAAATGTTATGGTAAACAGCTCTCAACTGACCTGTAAACTAAGTTACCAAAGGATGGTAGCGTTTGAAATAGAATTGATGCCCCCTCATTTTTTCTTTAAACGCGTAAAATTTTGCCTTATTCATGGACAGTCTTTGGTACCCTCTGTGATGTTTTATTAGGTAAAGAAAAGTTTAGATATATTCGAATTACATATGTTTAAGTTTTAAACCAAAAAATCGAAGTTTTACCACCCCAACTTGATGTTAAGTAGAAGGGTTATTAAACTATACTCTCAGTAAATGTGAAAGAAAAGTCTAAGCTGATTAACAGATCTCGATAATATGTGAGTTACCAGATTGTTTAAGCCGCTTCCCCAATCCAAAAGTGGGGGGTTAAAATTATGCCCCCGACCGCTATGTCATTGCTTAAGAATCATTGACTAACTAAACTGAATTTCAGTTTAACGAACAATATTCCCAATCTCAAGAATATTAAAATGAACTGACACGATTAAAAAATTAGTAATGCTTGAAGTGACAATTTAGCGTCCCTGAAGGTCTATATTTTTGTTATTCCATATCGTACCCGACAAAGATTCTGTGGAGAGTGAAGCCTCGTCCGTGTGTCTAATGAATAGTGAATTATGGGTATATGACCTTCTATATACATTTCTCTAAATAGAAGGTGTGAGAGTGATAAAAAAACAGTTGTAGAAAAAGTATCTAGGCGAAAATGTACATCAACTCGCGGTCAAAGTTTTCATGCAACAGATTTGTGAAAGATAAGACAAAGACGACTGTTTTGAGTCTTTTTATATGAAGTCGTCTGTTGTTGGCAGATACAGAAACTTCATTGGGTAGTTTCACCGTTTTCTCGCTAAATCCAACGGACACCTAGTTTGTTTCTTCCTAAATGTACAAATAATCAAGGACCAAGTGATAAGTCGACAAAGTGAGTTAAACACCGGCTGATCCTGATCGGTGATTGCCCCATTGTCCTCACAAAAGTAGCCTTTCCCCTCATGATTAATTATATGCGTATTTGTATGATGATAGTGCTAAGTGTATTGGCAAGTTTCATGGATGTCGGTCGTTCTCCTATTCGCGCGTTTTAACTTATTTTCAAACCTCATATAACCAACCAAAACTTCCGCACACCGTCAGTATACTTTGCAACAAACATATTCCTTAATATACTAACGCTATACTGCGCCTGCTGTCGTTACCACTACTCCACGACTCTTCTATCTCGCGTCTCCATTTGACTCGACATTTACCACCTAATTACCTACTCAGTTCCCTATTTCCCACCTCTCTTCTCTCTCACCCAAATCACTAACTCTATTATTATCTCAATTCTCTCCCGCTTCACCCAACTTTTTGTTTTTTTTGACCTTAACTCTCTATATTTTAGTTACCACACTTTATTTTATATTATTGTTTTCTGCCAATCTTGTCAGTTTTTAATCAACGAGCACAAACCGATCTTAAATAGAATATATTTTCAGTGTTTATCGATAAAAAATGAGAAACATAATTTCGTTATATGGCCAGAGCATTTGAGTTGCAAAGCCAAATTAGACAATTTGGTTCTCCAATGGCCTCTATTGGATAGGTATCGCTTAACATCGTTAAATTGAATTGAATGCAATAAAGAAATGACGATTGCAAACTCAAACTAAATTTATAGAGATACACGTCAGATTAAATGAAGACTTTTTATATTAGCTATAGAAATTTTAAAGATTGACTAAATCAAATATTAAAAAAATAAAAAAGTATATAAATAAAATCGTAAAAAAATAAGCAAAACTAAAGTAAATTATAAAAAAAGAGAAAGATTTTGATCATATTCAAAATGAAAGAGCTATTTTTGCCACTAAAAATAATATATGTCAAATCTTGTGATAATGACAAATTTAAAAACATGGGATTTTAATTATATATATCATCTTTTATGCCAACAATTCCTCTCAACTATCAATCTCCCTAAATCCTCCCATTTTTAAAAATTTTAAAAATTATTAAAATAAATATAAAAATTAAATAAATTTTAATTGTATGTCACAATACCCCATCTGCGTGGACTTAATCTTGCCGCAACGTATTATTTTGATTTTTTATCGTTGAAATCATTCACTCACAAAACAAAATTTGTTGACCGATAATGATGATGATAAGATGAAATTAATATATACATAAATCTTTTTGTTAAAATAAACCTATAAAACCCCCGTAACTATATAAAATTACAGTCATAACGGAGGACAATAATGAACATCAGATAAAAATCTGAATAAACACAAAAGAAGCAAAAGAAATATACCCAAAAATGCAATTTAATCCAAAAATGTAGAATATAATTTTTTTATAACATAAAATTTAGCAATATGACAATTTAATGGACTTCCGGTATTCCCAATGTACATGAGAAATTGTCTCATACATCTCTCATTCTCCCTCTAAAAAATAAAATAATCGGTAA